>LUFD01005465.1:0-17419 GCA_003025255.1 Cordyceps pruinosa
TTTTTTTTTTTTTTTTTTTGGCTTGGATTGCCGCTGTGGGCTTTGTCAATATGTAATGCAGTGCCCACGAAATCGAGGGTTTCTCGACATTGCGGACAACTCGCGCGCAATCCCTCCCTTTTGACGCATCTCCGACGAGCATCTTTGCTGTGCTCCCGTCTTCCCCCGACAATACCTCCTCTACGGCGCCTTTTTCTTGGTCGCAAGCTTTCATAAGCCGGATATGCTCCTCAACGAGGTCAATCCACGCTGATCAACGTGACTGGATCAGCCAATGGCTCTTTGTTAGTCTCGTTGTCAGCTTCAGCTGACGCTTCAGCTGACGCTGCTGCGGTCAGTTCTAATCTTGCTCCAGAGACAGTCATTTCCTCTGTTGCCGTCATGTCTTAGGCCTGAATGCTACCCGGGGACCCGCAACGGCGGCTAACACCAAGTTTTCCAAGCTCCCCTTCTGCGTCCTCGGAGGATCCTGAAAGTTCTACATCCGGGTGCGTTTGCTCTCAGACAAGGGTCTACGTGAAGTCTGGTCGAGAGGGTGGAAGTGGGAAAAAGAGATTGCTTAGTGGAAGCGGTGAAGAGAACGGAAACGGAAACACAATACGAGAAAAAAATGTGAACAAACATATGAGACATTTCTGCCCCAACACTTTTTGCTTTCCTTCGTGCGTTGTGTGATTCGTGTGACTTCCCTTGCTAGACGCACTTGTCTCTGGTACCATCCAACAGTTGAAGGAGGCCCATCAAACAAGTGACACCAGCCCTGTGTATATTCCCGGCCTGGCCGACGCGGCACCGTAGCACCGTCCGTTATACCAATCACACACGGCAGCAACGGCGACTCACCGCTCCGGACGGGTGACACAGCAGGTGGGCGCACCCTGCCGCCAGGCCCGCCATTTCCATGTCATTGGGATCTACCGGCAGCAAGCAAGCATACGCCCCTCGCGTCGTGCCGCGATCAACTCTGCCCTGAAGCCGTTGCAACCGGCGCCACGGCGAGCGCGAGCGAGCCCTCCCCGTACCCCTCAGGGGGTGTGCCCTCTCGGCGTCGGCTCTTCGCCCTGGCCTTGGGCGCGCAACGTTGGCCAGCTGCTGGTTTCTCGTACCGACAGGGCGGCGGCGGCAAGACGTGCGTGAGGGCATGGTGGCCAGGAGAGTTGCCGCGCGTTTCCTGGCCCGGAAACCCTTGCCTGTATCTTGGGCAGCATCTGGAGGCCGCGTCTGCATATAGGGTCGCTCGAGAGGAAGATCCGTCAGTCGTCGAAACTTCACGGAGGCCTATTATCATACTAGTGGTACTCGCGTATGTTGATTGATGAGCTTCAGGCAGGTCTTTCTCAACGGAGATGCATCTCTTTCGGTCGTCTGTCAAAGGCATGCGTCAAGTCGTCACGAACGGCGACAGCATCGTCATCGTCGCGCCTCCAAAACGCAAAGACACCATAGCTTAGGCCAGCCTCACGAGTCACCCCGTCGTTGGGCGGCCCATGCCCACGCGTCCGTCGTCAACGCGGGAGATATCTCAGCTCCCAGCATGTCGGGGCTCGCCTCGATCTATTTCCAAATCATATAGATGCCGGTCTCATTGCCTGCAGAGTACCTGCTTCTCAGCTTGCCGGGTCCGGTACGAGTCCGGCAGGAGGGGGGGGGAGACTTACTCAGGCATGCCACTTCCAAGCAAGTCCGGGGGCATAGACAGACCCCGACTGTGGTTCCATGCACTCCGGACGCCGGTTCTGCTTTGACTACAGCGAGACTTTGGCGTCCTACCCCGTGTAAGCCGTTGCAGTGTTTTGCGTAATCCATCGCCTTTCTCCCCGCTCAACCCTCAACAAAAGAAGGTGGCGCGTTCGATGGCTGTCACAGCACGCCCACCTGATGCCGAGGATTGCCGCGTCCCCTTTCTGGCATCAATGTTTGGATGCCTCTCTCGGCAGAACCCAGACACCGGGAACAGGGCTGCATTGCGCGAGACTGGCATATGCCGACATCCGCCCGAGACCCAGCCTCATGTCGCCTCTTGACTCGCGCCTAGCTTTCCCTCCCAGAAGATCAAACCGCATGTTTTCACCCCGGCTTCATCTCGCATGGACCAGACCCCATGCCCAGAAAACGCCCATGTTCTCGCTAGCTCGCGCAGCTCTAGTATGATCATCGCCACCCCGCGTTTCTCCCCTCGCCCCGTCACCCAACGACATTTCGCCTCCCGTGGATGACAGGCGCATCCACAACTTCCACGACAGCTTCCATGCTATCCCACACTAGTCAAGAACGCGGGGGGGCGGTAGGGGTACGGATTCATCTTAGTCTGGACTTCTAAACTTGTTCCTTCCAAGAATCTTTATATGGAGATCAGAAATTCGCCTCATCCCCCGCCAGAGCATAGTTCAGCTGGCGGCGCGGCCACGACTCAGGGCCAAAGGCAGGGCGTGGCGCGCTTCTCCCTTTGTACCGCGCCTTCTCGCGAAGGTCTTGGTATTCCCCCGTCGTTTTCATTGCCCTGCAAGGCGGAATTGGCTTCCGCGCCTCTTGGAGCACAAAATAAACCCGATCCTGAGCGAGCGTTCATGCCGACGCCGCCGCCGCCGCCGCTTTTTCTGGGCGGCGCTGCTACTTGGCGAAGACGATGGACGCCATGAAAGGAAAGAAGCTTACCTTCTATACAGCAAGGATCGACCAATTATGTACCTAAAATTGGCTCATGTTCTTGGTTATTAGAGCCTCCGGTGGCTATTTCCCAGGTATAGATGAGGCGAGAATGCGGCGCGCCAGCTATTGTCTTGCTCCGGATGTGAAGTTGGCAGATCCCTGTGATGGGGAGGGCGTGTATCTAAGCAAAAGTTCCTATCCAAACGAGGTAATCAAATTCCCTCATACCAGGGGATGGTATAGCTGCTTCGCGTGGCGCAGGCGACGGAGCGTTGCAGGAAAAGTGCACCGTTGTCCTCTAAGAGGCAATGCAACGACGCGCCTCTAATAAATTGCTAATAAGTCTTGGCTGCGAAGGAATGGCAACGCCAATGGGCAGCGTATTGCAGGGAAGTCATCCTAACAACCAGCCAACTGCAGCCCACAAATTGCTGCATGCTGCATGTGTAGGTAGCCGTTAACAGAAGAGGCGCAATTTTGCGCAAATGCGAGGGCAGAAGTCCCCTGTTCCCGTTGGCAACAGGCCAGTTGTACAGTGAGGGGGGTTCAGGTTTGCCAGCCGTGGCAAAGATGACAGCCGTCGGAGTAGTCGGCATGGGCTGCGAGAGTGGCTGCATAAGGCAATCCGGACACCAAAACATATGGTTTTACGTAGCTCTGAAGCCACAGACCCGTTGGCAGGACGCTCCGACGCCCGTAAACACCATTCCCTCACGCGTCTTGTGATGCCCAGTTGTCACGGAGGGGGGCAGCCAGGAGGACGACGGAGCTTCCTCCAATCATGGTGCGAAAACCGCCACACCCATATACGCCTTCTATAATGCGAGCAACGCCGCGGTGCCCGATGCAAAAAGGGATTGCGCCGGCTCTGTGCCCCTCCCGGGTGTGCCCCAAGCTGCTTGGCGGCAGTTAAACCCAGCAGCGTCATTCGTCCGCCCTCCTTGCTGAAGACGGAAGAGAAGACGCCACCAGCCAAGGATGAAAGTTGATGCAAGCAACGTTAGTTCCAAGTGGCGGCGTTTTGGAAGCCCATGCTGCGTGCGAGCTGGGCGTTCCAGAAGACATGGCGCCAACGTGGCTTCAACCTTCCAGAAGAAAAACCCACCATGGTCCCGGTCCAATTCCGACCACATTGGTTCCGTACGGGATAGCCTCACCTGAATTTTCTACGCGGCGGGCCCCCGGCTGTCCCGTACACGGTCTCAACTTACAATCCATCGATGATGATATACCGGGGAAGTGACCCAGTAACCTCACCGCTCCATACCACTGGCCCGCCCGATCGTTTGTGGATACGGGGTAAGTGGATGTATTGCCTCCGACGATGGCAAATGCTTCATGCGCCTTCTCCGTTTTCTGGGGCGAGTGGACTTCCTGGGTCTTCCCCAGTCGCAGTGGGTTGCGCTGAACCACTCCAGTCCATCATATTTCTCACGCTTTTGGCGCCCGATGCTTTGGCCTAGTCGCCTCACTACAATTTGGCGATAGAGCACGGTCAGCGCAGGTCAACGCAACGGAAGCGGTCTCGCGGCTGGTTCTCAAAATAACAACATCCTGCAGTAGCCTTTACCGGTCGTTAGCGCTGCGTTAGGTTTAATAGCGCTTCCTGCTCATACTGGTGGCGTGGTAAACTTGTTGGAAACGCCGTCCCAGAGCGGCTGGCTTCTTGGGCCCGTACTTCCTCAGGTGATGCGCCTCGCATTAACGTTGTCCCCCCATATCTGTGTCAGAGGCACAGCGAACTGGAAAGCTGTTTGCTCTCTGTCTGTTTTACCAAGTCGCCCCATGTTGAGCAGGGTTCCCATTATGGGCCCTAAAACGGCTGGAAGTGCTGATCTAGCCGTTCTCGAGTATTCGCCAACCCAGCCTAAGGCGTTGGTAATTTTGGAATCTAAAGGCAGTTTAGCCCCCGAAGCCTTGTTCCATCGTATTACGTACAATGTCATTGGCGAGTATCTCGTAGTCGGTAGGCCTCCTGCGCATTGGGGACATCGTTGCTCGTGGTATACTTTCTTGCCCTCACGGCCACGTGTTGCCGTAGCGCATCAACGGCTTCATTGCCGTAGCGTATCTTTGCGGCCTGACGGCATCTCGCCACGCTTTACACGGCGAGGTCTGTATGCGCCTGGTGGTGCTCGGGAGTAGGCCGCAATGCAAAGCCTAGCGCCACTTACTCCCCCGTCTTATGCTGCGGAGCATCACGCGGCCCTGCCTCTGGACAAGCAACAGGCCTGCTGCAAGGTCCGACCAGATAACTCCTCCGCGCACGACCCGGTTTCGTAACCTGCAATCGCTGGCCAGAGCGCCGCCCTAGTAGCTTTACCCACTCGTATGGAGGCCAGTGGCTCTCTGCATTGGCAGTTTGAAATGCTTCACGTCGAAATACTCACGACATTACGGTGGGGCTTCATTGTGTCAGTGGTCATGGCCAGATTTGACTCTTGCTGGGGCCGTTGTTACCCCCTTTCAAATCCGACATATCCGCAGCCTTGGCTGATAAGCGGCCCAGTCTGTTCGACTCCGCTGATATGGACAACGTTCGGGTCGTGGTGATAAGGACAGTACGCTTGCTGTGTGAAACAGCTGCCACGCCGAGATCACATCTTGCAGGAACTCGTGGTGGCTTGCTACTTTTGGAAGACTCGGAGAAAAGCGAGAGAGGCGTTCCAAGTCTTTCCCGTCGGTTCTGGCCTGTTGGCATGTTACCCGCAAGCCCTCCCAGCCATGGCTGCCGGTCTGGTGTAATTGCCAAGTCATCTAGTGGTTAGGCTTGGGAACAAGGTTTAGTCGTTTAAGACCACACATGGGCAGTCCTCTTGCTGGGTGCTCTTGCCACAGAACATCCATTTTGCACATCGCCTACTCCGCAAATTGCTCCTGCTTAACAGCAGGCCACCTCTCAATTGGCTGGCTGTACATAGCTCTGAACGCGGCGTGTTTCCAGCATGTGAGAGAGGTGAGAGAGTGTGCCTAGAAAGTGGCGCAGATAAAGCCTGTCAAAGGATTTAGGCTTGCAGCTCGCTCACACCACAAACAGGAAGGTGCCGACTTGCAGAAGGCAGTTAGAAGGCTGCAAAGAACGCTGTCCGGCACTGCGCCTCACACCCTAATGAAAACCTAATCAGGCGACCACCTCACTCAGCACCGTCCTGAGACGCTGATCTGCACCCCAACTCACCACAGCAGCGGATGGTCCCTTTGTTGTCAACTTTGGGATAGATACCGTAAAATGTTTCGATGCAGAGTAGCAGAGGCTTTCCACCTCGCCGACTCGTTCGTGGAGGGAGCCCATGTAATCACCAGGCATCTCCTCATTTCGCGGCTCAGTGGGGGGAGATGCGGGGTTCAAGAGGAAGAGGAATAGGTGGTGATAGGGCCCCCAATAGCTGGCGCGCGGTCACAAACGAGGCGTCGAGCCTCTACGCTATCGAGACATTAGAAGGCCCGACAGCCATGGCCACTCCTCTCTGCTTTGTTTTCGATTGGACGTCCACCGGCAACGTCGTTCCCCGCAGATACTGATATACCAAAACTGGTTCGCAAGACTGGCAACGCGGCACCGCTGGATAGCATTGGCGCGAGCAAAGTCGCAATGCGACTGATCAGACGGAGAATAAGGGATTGCCTCCCTGGTTTGCCACAAAACGACATGGTCTAGCCTTTGTCCGGAAAAAGCAACGCAGTGCTGCATCACCGCCCAGCTGACTGGTACAAGGCACCAAAACGGCCGTCCAGCGACCTACGAAAATAAATAGTACTTCAGGGGCGTCTGGTAAATGGCGTTTTCCTGCTGACGCGCCCCTTCAAGTCACGATTCCGTTTCGGGGTCTCTCGTCCGGACTGGCGTAATCTGTGCGCCCGCGGGTCGGTTCCAGTCCATGAATGGATGGCTTCAGTGGAGGCGCCAGCCAGCTCAGGTGGCTGAGACTTGGGGCAAGTCAGTCAGATGCCCAGCAAGGCGAGCTGGAAAGGTGTCGCAGGCGCCCTGTCCACCACGGCAAACCCGGCCCTCTTCAAGGGAGAAGGTTCAGGGTTTCATAGAACGAACACTGGCGTCTGCGATTGCAACGGGGAGAGAAGGGAGGAGCCCACCGCAACTGCGACAGCTTAAGCAAGTCTCTCTCGCCTTGCACCCCAAACCTCTCAGCTCCTGCCCCGGGCCATTGGTATCCTTGATTAGCACCACCCACAGAGGCGAGAAACTGGTGTGGGGGTTAGTGCCCCGTGGACCAACTTTATCAGCCCCCCATTTCTGTGGTGCCAAGATCTGCAGTGTCCAGATGCAAAATCCAGTGGTTTGTGGCTCTCGCCGCGCGGTGTGGGTGATGTTGAATGAAATATCCGTACTTCGTACCGAGCTTCGCAATCCTCTCGCTCGCTCCCTTCGTTGAGTTGTTCTTTTTTCCTGCTTTGACTTCCAAGACAAAGTCGTGAGATAGGCCCTCTTTAAGACGGGATCGGTGAGGTAAGGCCCGCCTTTTCGCATCAGCGACTGTTTGTTATCTCTGCATTGGCCCCTTCCGACCATGGGGCAGGGCGAGCTGGCCTAAGGACCCAGAAGGACCAAGAAGTCCTGATACCAGCAGCCCCATCCATTGTGGTTATCGCCAGGCCGCGGCGGTCTTCTGGAAGGAATCTTTTGCTCCGAAATTTGCAGAAGATGATTGCGCAACAATAAAGCACAAGGGAGCCATTGTAGAAGGCTTTTGAGCCCACACCACCCCAGTTTGTCGCAAGAGTCAGGGCTGTCTGTGATTGACCTCAGCCTTCAAGGAATTTTGTCCTCACTCTGTCACCACCGCGGCGAAATTTCGAATTGTACCCCCCTCCCTTTTGAACCCCCCCCCATTTCCCCATATGCGCCTCCAAAGTCCCCTGCCGAGTCTGGTTGTCTGGCCTCTTGGCTTTTCGCGCCACCGTTTCCAGGTGCCCCAGTCTGGGCTCTGTTAGCTCGCCAGCCGACTCGGGAGCAGTATGACAGAACTCTTGAACGGTGCATTCATTGCAGCGTTGTCCGACCCTCCCAGCCAAGCTTCCCAGCTTTCCAGCTTCCCGTGCGGCACCTCCGTTTAAGAGGCGCATCTTCCCCCCCCAACCTTCCGTCGTCGTTTTTCCTTTCCAGACTCTCCTTATCCTTTCTCGCTTTCAGTTCTCCCTCCTTCTCCTCTGTCTTCCCTCAACCCAAACTGTTGCTCCTCGGCTGCTACAAAGCAACAGACCACGCCCATCATGTCTGGTAAAGACGGCGTGTTCGCCACTGAAAAGGGCGAGACCGTCCCCGAATATGAAGGCACTTCCCAGGTCTTTCCCAAGGAGGCCGGCACCGCGTACTCTGAGGAGAGCTTTATGACTCGCAATGGTCTCACGCTTGAATCTTTCAAGAAGAAGCACTATGGCGAGGGCATTGTGGAATTAGAGAGACCGATGAAGGCGCGCCATCTTCATATGATTGCCATTGGTGGCTCGATCGGTGCCGGTTTCTTTGTCGGTTCTGGCGGTGCTCTGTACAAGGGTGTAAGTAATTTTGCGACACCGCGGCGGCATGTTGCGACCCGTGCGGTTCCGTAATGGCCTGCGCTGCAACTTCCCGCCTGCCCGCTCCGTAATGAGACCCAAAGCGCTGACGTGCGTCTGATGTCCAGGGCCCCGGTAGCGTTCTCATCGATTTCTTGATCATTGGTGTGATGATGTTCAACGTCGGTATGTTCTTCCCCGTGGTGTCGAGCTCGTGCTTGTACCAGGGCCGCGGTCGTTCCCAGCGCGCTCTATCCTCTCACCCAAAGCGGTTTCTAACGATTTTCGCTCGATAGTGTATGCTCTTGGTGAGCTCGCCGTCATGTACCCTGTCTCTGGTGGTTTCTATACCTACTCGACCCGCTTCATCGATCCTTCCTGGGGTTTCGCGATGGGATGGAATTATGTCTTCCAGTGGGCTGTCGTATTGCCTCTCGAATTAACAGTCTGCGGTATCACCATCCAATACTGGGATGAAACGACATCGCTTGCTGTCTGGATCGTCGTCTTCCTGGTTTTGATCATCATCATCAACGTCTTTGGCGCTCTTGGGTATGCCGAGGAAGAGTTCTGGTCTTCTGTATTCAAGCTCGGAGCCACTGTTGTCTTCATGATCATTGCACTTGTCCTTGTTCTTGGCGGCGGTCCAAGCCGTGGCGCCTACAGCGAGTACCAGGGAGCCAAGCTTTGGTATAACCCCGGTGCTTTCAAGAACGGCTTCAAGGGCTTCTGCTCCGTCTTCGTCACCGCTGCCTTTGCCTTCTCCGGTACTGAGCTCGTCGGCCTGGCTGCTGCGGAATCCAAGAACCCCGTTCGCGCTCTTCCCGGCGCCATTAAGCAGGTCTTCTGGCGAATCACTCTTTTCTACATCCTTGGTCTCTTCTTTGTCGGTCTCTTGATCAGCTCGAATGATGAGTCGCTCCTGTCCAGCTCCGCTTACGCTGATGCTAAGGCTTCGCCATTTGTTCTTGTTGGAAAGTACGCTGGCCTGAAGGGATTCGATCACTTCATGAATGTCGTCATTCTGGTTTCCGTCCTTTCTATTGGTGTTTCTGGCGTTTATGGTGGTTCTCGCACGCTCACTGCTCTCGCACAGCAGGGATACGCCCCTAAGATCTTCAGCTATATTGATAGATCCGGTCGTCCTTTGTTCTCGGTGATGATCATCATTGCGTTTGGTTTCCTTGCTTTCATTAGCTTGGCTTCCTCTGGTCCAGTTGTTTTCGACTGGCTGCTTGCCCTCTCCGGCCTGGCTGCTCTATTCACCTGGGGCTCCATCTGCCTTGCTCACATTCGATTCCGTGCTGCCTGGAAGTACCACGGCCACACCCTTGATGAAATCCCTTTCAAGGCTGTTGGTGGCGTCGCTGGCTCCTGGCTCGGCCTCTTCCTGATTGTCATTGTCCTCATTGCTCAGTTCTATACCGCCATTGTCGCCCCTCCTGGCAAATCCGGCATGGGCACTGTTGAGGGCTTTTTCAAGCAGTACCTTGCGCTCCCTGTCGTGCTCTTCTTCTGGGCCTGCGGTTTCTTGTGGAAGCGCACAGGATGGCTCACCATTGCGCAAATGGATGTTGACACTGGCCGCCGTGAGCTTGACTGGGAAGAGATCAACGCTTTTCGCGCACGCGTCGCGGCTTACCCCGCCTGGAGACGTGTTCTTCACATGCTGTTCTAAGCCTGGTTTCCATTCGGATATGAGATATATTATTGAGTTGTCGATTGCGTCTGCGCCATGGGTGTCGTGGCGTGTCGAGGACACCTAAAGGACCCCGATCTTTCCGCCTTGGGAGCATCCTGTATGTTGATTATCATTAGCTGTACACCCTTTTAACTTGATACCACTTTACAACAATAAAATGAAGAGAGTTTTCACCATCGCCATCGCTACCGGCTGCCGTTTGCCACGCCCACGCCCACGCCGTTCGAGCCCGGCAAGCCACCCTAGTCTCGTCTGCTGTGGCTGTGTATCGGATGTCATTAAACATGTTTGGTTGAGATGGTTATGTTGATGAAGAAGCTCTCACGACTGAGCGAGATGAATCCAACGTCAACGGCTTCCAACGTAGCGGGGGCGGCGGTTGACTTTTGCAGTGAACAAGACGGAACTCTCGGGCGACGGTGCGGTGGGCCAACAGTGCTGTCAGACCCGCTATAACGCGTCGCATACCTCCATTATCGAGCCCTTTTTGCGCGCCCTTCATGTCAAGCCATGGTCTGTTCTGGCCAACAGATGCGGGTCTTCGGTAAGGTAGTTACGGATATTGGGCTCGGAAATATGTTCATGGTTAATTCTGAGACGGTCCGTGAGGCTCGACAGGAATATACTCGCGTTGAAAGCATGACGCACGCCACGGCACTCCGCCGTCCGAGCCTCAATACATACAATTCTCAACTGCCACGTTCCTGGTATATAATGCCCATTCTCGGGTAAAAACTTTTGATTCTATATGCAATACCACGTTACTCTTCTTCCACTAGCTCGCGAACATCTGCGACAGCCGTCCTAGTCATGTTCTTGAGCAAGATGCGATCGTCAGCCTCTCTGTATCTATCCCATGAATCAAGGCCCTCTTTTGCCTGGATACTCAAGGTTTCGTAGCCTTGCTTAATGACATCAGTCACTTGTGTCGTCGTCAAATTAGCAGGCTTCTTCTTTCCACCGCCTTCGGTCAGCAGCTGCTTGTAATGCGTGCTGACATTGATGAGTGTATCAATCGAGCTGCCAGCCCGCCTTCCCAGTCCATAATTTTGCTTGAACTTGGTTAATATTTCACCGCTTTCCACAACTTTGTAGAAAAGGTCGTCGTATGCGGCTGGAGTCGGCAGGAATGCCTCGCCAGCCGAGAGCGACAGCGCAAGCAGGTTGACCACATGATCAACAACGGTATCCATGTGAGGCAAATCCTTCAGATCTGGCATGTAGGTTGTGAGGAAACGAAGTAGCGACAGCAGAGACCTGAAAAACTCTGCCCAGTGGTAGTGTAGTCGCGTCCGCGAGCGCGATACGTATGAAATGACCCGAAGTAGAATGCCCAGACACAGTGTGTATAACGATACATCCAGTCTCTTCCGAAGATTGTGATTGATGCCGTCAATCATCGTATCGAGAAGCGAGCAGGCCAACACCCGCTCGCCTTTGACAAGAGGTAAGAACGGCGGACGATGCCGACAGAGGCGGACGGCCATTTTAGACTCCTCGCTGCACAGCATCTTGCAGATGGATTGGTCTTCTATCAGAAGTCGGAATACCATGAGATTTAGGTGGGCATAGTATGTGGATCGATGCGACAGGTGTGCATGCTGAAGGAGGTAGGATGTGAGGGACAGATACGCTGCCATCGGCCGTTCACTTCCCTTTTCGCTGGTGGCAGTAACAAAGCTGGTGCAGAATAGTTTGTTGGCATGGCTAAAGTCATAGGCTGCGAGCAGCATCGCCGCTCGCTCTTTTGGACTAGGGCAAGTCAGTGCGGGTTCATCAGTTCCATGCGCAGAACATACTCACAGATTCGTAAACATTTGCTTCGCAGTTTCGGCGTCGTAAATAGGCCTCTTTTCTGGCTTGGGACCTGGCGCAATAGCACCAAGACCCAGCATTCCAAGTGCGTTGGTGACCGTCCAGGCTTCGGGTAAATCATCCTGAACGCTGATGTAGTCGGTGCGAATCACCTGGCAGGCCATACCAATGCACGTAACAATGGTTTCCATGGCCCCTTCGTTGATGAAGTCGTTTAGTCGCAGCTGGTACGGGTTCTGGAACTCGAACTTGTTGTAGTTGGCCAGCAAACTTAGCAGGATAAGAGGTTCTAGAACCATAGCTGGGGATTGTGTATCTTGAATGAACTGGGGATGCTGGTGTTAGCCATGTGTACGCAAGGCGGGCGTAATCCACCTCTCACCTTGATAACAGCAGGAAACAGGTCCCTTTGTACCATATATGTAAGCAACGTCGTTTGATATGCACCAGCCACAATAGCCAGCAATACACCGATCGCCTTATGTCGTTTTTCCACTGTACTGCGGTGAGCACTCGGGTATCAAGGGATAAGGTTCAATACATACGGTCATCTCCCATCCGGACTGTAGAATCCAGTGTGCTGACAAAATCTGTGAAGACAGTATCGATGCGGTCCAGTCCAGCCAGTATCGTAATGATTGCTGAGCTCGGGTGTGCATATCTTTTCGCCAAGACACAGGACAAGAACACCCTCAGCGTCTGGGAGGAGAAGTTAGCCATGACCAGACTCCACGTATGACATCGCCGACTAACATCCAAGGCATTCCGGGGGGCACTGCCACGGCCGGATTTGAGGGCGCCAATCGCCTCGCTAAACAGCTCCTGCGACTGCCCCTCCAAGAGCAGCATGTGAGCGGGTGAGATGTCCTGCAGCAGCCTCCGCAAGCTCGCGAGGTCGGGCCGAAGAAGGAAGAACTCCCTCCAGAAGCCCGTCGATTGTCGTCCCTCGTCAACATCCTGTTTCGTAGCTCGAGGTCAGTCGCGTAGCAGATGTGGTCGGGTATCCGGTGTCGGTCCGAACCTGTTTGCGACAGGAGCCGTTAGCAACGATGTGGCCCAGGGGCAACTGCGCGGTGCCTTACCTGAAAGAGCTCCTCGTACAGCTGGTTGATTTTGGGGGTGAAAACCTCCGGCTGAGGCTGCCGAGTGAGTGGTGAAGCCTCCATGAAAGGTTCGTTTGACGCAGCAGCCCGAGCAGCTTGTGACGGTCTTGCGATGGGTATTGACGGGGAGGCCAAATTGAATGCACCAATCGGGCTAGCTTTGGCGCTGCCTTAGCAATACTGCCACTTGTTCCGAGTAGCCTATAAAGCAGCGCTGCAAAATTATCTTTATGGGGCAACACCCTTCGACATACAGTGCCGTGTTCCATTTTTCCGCACTGTGCTTCACTTATAGCTCTGCAGGTCGCTACAGTGGAGAGCGTTAAGCGCACTGTACGCTGTCTTCACTTTCCCTGTTCTTAAACTTGCAGGTACATAACTGTACGAGTTGATGTGCTCTTTTACCAGTAGTATACAGTGTTTGTGTATAAAACGCTTTCATAAAATAACCATTAGCAACCCGTTGGTGCGCTATTCAAGTTAATACGCACGTAATTGCGCGTCGAAGAGCTGCCTGTAGTTCTGAGCAGACTAGACAAAAAACGGAAAATGATAAAGCAATACACAGTGTCAATGGTCCCAGGAAGTGCTCTGCTCAAGACAGACCCCGTACATTTCAGTCAACTGCACATCTCGAGGCCTTGGTGGTTGGCAAAGTCTCCAGAGACCCTTTGCAGGGTAGGGCGGCCCCGGACGTGAAGGAACTAACATGCCATCCACGCAGGTACGAAACGTAATTTTTGAGCCATAGCCCTGTAGAGTACATGTCGAGTAGTCCGTAGGGATAGCGAGTACGGTTGGCATTTGACAGAACCAGCAAACCGGACTTGTTGTCGTGCCTGCGCCGTGTCATCACCTGCGCAGCCAAGCGCCTGCCAATAGATTTGTTCGAGAGCCTCTACAGTTCTACGCCAATTAAATATCTATGAAATACCTCCATATACCGGCAACTCAACACTGAAGAACCATAGCTCTCTGCTCTTGTCGGTAATGACACTGTCATGAACAGTAGCTCGTCGTTCTTGGCATAAACAGGAGGCAATTGGATGGTTCGACAAAGCGAGAGAGTGGTCGAAAGCCTTGCATATCAGCGGAGCAGCTTTAGAAAGTCATGACGAGTAAAGCTTCTGCACCTGTAACGCCATATTAATATCGAGCGCTACCAAAGCACTCGCCATAGTTGTTGTTTTAAGTTGCAAGCGCCTCGATGCAGCATCGGCGCCGTCGCAGCATGATTGGACTGACGCCCAGAAAGAAGGGCCTCGACTGCCGCTGTGTAGCAGCGATACCGAAAGCTTCTCCGCGCAATTCAGCCAAGCCGTGGACCATCTCGCTCTTGCCGACAACGGAAAAAACGCCAACGACAACAAGCCACAGAGGAGCATGGGAAGCGCCCATAGCCTGCGATTAGCGGTGGACGCCGGTACGAAGAAATCAAGGAGGCGAAAGTGTAAAATAACGAGGTGTGATTGCTGAAAGAGAGGCACACAACATCTACGCGGTATGCAGCCCTTCCCAATGTATCCATTGATGAGACATGCAGCGTGGCGCCTGCATCCAAGGCTCTGGTCTGACATTACGTTTCTTGTCATTTCCCCGGGAGGCTTCGTCGGCCCAGCCCGGGCAGCGGGCCGGCATATCAAAAGCAAAGGTCAGGACTCCGAGGTGATAAGTGATAGATAGCTAGTCCGGTTCCTGATCAACGCCTCGAAAGGCCGGAATGGGGACGAAGGCGGTGACCGGGGTGGGCGCCGCCAATGTACCGAGACAAGACGAGGCGTGATACTTTTTGGACGCAACGACCTGCTGCTTTGAACAAAGGGCCGGAAACATTTTCTCCGAATCTGATAGGATACCAAAGTCGCCATCTGTACCGCTCCTGTCGCACAGACGGCCCGTACAAAAGATCGGCGCAAGGCCAAAAAACTTGTGCTCTCCAGCCGAATTCCCACAAGGAGCCGGAGTGTTTATTAAATTAGGTTTACCGCAGAATGCAAGAGCAACGTCAATCCCCGGCCGCCGAGGCCGTCTGTTCATGAGGAACCGGGTTTGCACGGACAGCCTTCATACCCAATGCTTGGCCGCTACTGCCTTCTCAACATGGAAGAAGCTGGGTATAGTGTATCTGCCCGGCAAATCATCCGCTGCTTGGCGGCCGGTGAGAAAATTTGCAGGGTGCCTGGAGCCACTTATCTGATGGAGAGCAAGATGATGGTGAGAGAGCGCGTCCGAAGAAATACCTCAGCGCCTTTGAACCTCTATGGATCTTGATCCGAGCATCATGGTCGCTAGGCCGCGCCGCTGCACATCACGTCGGTGTGCCAATCTGCAAGGCTTGTAGAACAGGGGGATCAGGACCGGGATGCGCAGGCGGGGGGGCACATGCGCACGGTCGCTGCGAGATAATTTACTCACCTCCCCACACGCGGACGGCGGAGGCCGAGCCGGGTATATGGAAGGTCGGGGGAGAGGGGGGAGGGCAAAGATGTGGTTTGTTCACAGAAGATTGCAGGGGGTCATAAACCATTCTTCGCGAGCAGGGGGCGAAGAGGGGGTGATCTGCTAGGTGACAGTCCGCGTCGCTTAAAGAGAACATTATGAAATGAAGCGCCTTTGAGTATCACTAAAAACGTGTGTATGGCAAGGCGGATTGACTGGGGTCGCCTGAGACGTCACAACGGCGTCGAGACCGCCATGATGCCACAAGTAGAGATTAGTTTTCCGCGTAACCCAAGGAAACAAGCAGACACGAGCATGGGTGTCCCTGCCTATCATGTTTGAACCTGCCATATACGGACCTTTCTCATCTTATTCTCGCCAGGCAATTCTGATGGATAACATCTATACCATTGTTTCAGCTGACTCGACTCACTATCGGATGAGATCCGTCCGTCCTTGCCCATTTGCACAGGCGAAACCGCCTTCGGGCTGTGCCTGAGAAACGGGGTTCCGCCGCTGTTTGAGATGCGTGGGGGAGAATGGGTGACTGGCTCGTCTTGGAGCCGCGCGCCGCCGACTCATGATCAGAAAGAGGCGCCTTTGGCCACGCCGTCCGTACAACATGACAACTGCCGGCGTGCTCAGCGCGTCCCTTTTTGGGGTGCCAGTGAGTAACAATACACTACCATGAATGTTACGGTCAGTGGGCTTGTACTGATTTTTTTCGTGTCAAAATTGTCCGAGGTGAGACTTTCAACATCCGAGACATGACAAGGACCTTGCACTTTTCCCGGCATTACCCGCCGGCAATTTTGCCCGTGTCTGGATAGGAGATTATCTGAGGAGCATAAAGATGAAGAGCTGAAGTCTTTGTGTCCGCCAATACTTGCACCACATGTAGCGATGAGCATAGGGGCGATCTCCAGACGCGAGCACGACGCTGCTCCAGACAGAGCACCTACCTAACCAATACTTGGTACAACGCCAGATACCAACTTGGAGAGACTTCCCATCCACTGACTCCCTGAAAAAAGATACGTGAAAATGAAGGACGAATGGCTTTCACGGGCTTGGTTGAAACACTACAACGGCAAGCGCAGGCGGACAGGCACCGTTGCTCAAACGAGCAACCCCAAGTCGCTGCAGATGATATCGAAACAAGCTTATTAGCACAAGAACCACGCCTAAAAGTTTAAGTGGTTGTCTTAGCAAAACAAGTAGAAAGTTAACGGAGGTCGCATAAGCATAAGCGGTTGTGCGGCCATTGATTCCATTTTCATTTTCATCTTCTGCATGATGACGACAAGACCATCCGGAAACGTAGCATACTCCAGATCATCTTGAGATGTATGATCGGCTTCTACCTTCTTTAAGCCCCCCCCCCCTTCAGTAGTTTCCGAGCCATGCGTTTAGGTAGTCGAGGGGGTTCAATTTGCATTCATGCCTGGCCTTCTAGCGGCGGGCGTGGTAGCAGCAGTCCGCCCATCCACCAGCGCGGCCGGCTGGCCTCCCTGCGACCACGCCAGGAGCGGCAGTATGCATGGCCGTTCTTGCTGCATTCATCATCTCTGTGAAAAGGCGTACACGCATGGTGATACCGGGAAACCCGGCGTACTCTGCAGGCATCTCGGGCGAACGGACCGACGGGGAGTGACGCATCCGAGGAGGCTCGACGTGGACGATGACAATTTCGGTATGAACGAGGAGTACAGGCAATGCAATGTGACGACTGCACGCGGTACGATCCGACGATGTACGCCGACAAAACATACAAATCAACGTCGGAAAGCGCCGCCGCTGCAACAGCGTCCGACGGTGATGCAATGCTACACTGCGCCGCCGACGGTTGTTGCCACACCTTAACTTTCCTCCTTGGAATAACAGGACACAGCTAGTAAGTGTTAGGGGAGCTATATGGCACGTTTTGCTCGTGTCTGAAGACGCGCCATCACCGAGTTACACCTTATTCATGCACCGTTACAGCTCTGCCTAGTGCCAGGTACGGTATCTGTGACACCTAGGCGTACTGCAATTCCACACGAGCAGAATACGCCCCTGTCCAATACTGTGCTGAGCTGACATCGATTGCACACAGCTGCAGCTCAGCTCGGTACTTACATGCGTCTTGTCCCTAGTGCTGTGATCTTGAGTTTTTGACTCAGCCGTGTGACTAGGTCAACCGCTCCTACGTCTTTAT
>LUFD01005483.1:1784-15543 GCA_003025255.1 Cordyceps pruinosa
ATAACTCTTAAAATTATATCTTCTTTTACTACTAAAAGCTTTAAATTTATAGTATAGTACCCTTTTTTTAACGTAATACTATTAAGTTAATATTAGAGTATTATACGTAGAATATTAAATTACTATACTATAACTTTAATTTTAACCTTAGGATTTTCCTTAAGGAATTAAAGGTACTTAATAATATAATCTTTTTTATTAGTAACGTTTTAGTTTATTTTTGTGGAAGTTATTATAAGTTAAAGAGGATGTGTGGTAACAAGTGGCCACTTTACTATGGTGGCCACTTTAGGCTGCAGCACCCATTCGGAAAGAGTGGGTGCGTGGCACGTGTAGGTCCAGAGCGGCCAAGTTGGGAGGCCGAGCGTGCAACAGGCATGGGAGACACTATGGGCTCCGCGGCCGAGGGTATGACAGGCATGGAGGATACGCCGGGCTCGCACACGTGTGCACCGGAGACACTGGGCCAGTATTCGCCAGGGCACTCCTCGGTAGTTGCTATGATGGCGGATCAGCCTACCGATATGCGACACCAAGGAGCACAACAAGAAGAAGAGCTGTTAGAAGTGTGGAAAACGGTTGTATCGAGGGAGGCGGTCAATCTGCAGCGAATGTACATTTTTTTATTATGGTAAGCCGCGTTGCGCAAATATACAACAATTGTATTTGATACCGTCTTGCGACTTGATCTCCCCCTCTCTCATTCCCTAAAGCTCTGCCCTTAGTGACGCGTACAAGGCCGCAGAGGACCGTCTGCGATGCTAGCCCGCCGTTTTTGTTTTGCCTACTCTTGGTAGTGACAGCTGAAAGGCTGAGAGGGAAGCTCGACATATTCCGGAGGGAGAAACCCGCAATTGTCTGTGACTGTGTTGCAGCAAGGGCACAGAACGCGGCGCTCGATGACCGTCCGTTCGACGACTTGTTCGACAGCGTCTCGGCGACGTCGTGGAGGCCTGCAGTGGGAGCAAGTATCCATGGTGCGTGGTGCTCCGGAAATTCGCAGTAGGATGAGGCTCCAATAAACGGACACGGTGGAACGGCGCTGCCATCTGACGCGCCGCCTCCCGCAGCTCCCGCATTCATAGATTCTCATGGTGCGCGGTGCGCAAGACAGCCTTTCCACATTTGCGGTCGCACTGCGCTCAGGTGGTTGCGTGGCCTTTATGTATTCTGTGCTGGCAAAGCCAGAGGCAGAGCAGTTCGAAACGGCGTCTCACAAGCCTCCCGTGAACAAAGATGCCATGCGCCGCCACTTTCGGCTGTTTCATTGGGATATATAATCGGCGCGTCGTGACACCCTCCGCTCCCACAACAACAACGCAAACAAAAATCATAATGTCCTGCAAACACACCGTATGGTTACGTCTCGTAAAAGACCACTCTGATTTTGCCCTACAGGTAACGGATCGCCCGACAAGGCTCATCACACAGGTACGAGGCTCTCTTTCCAGTGAACCCACGGAACTTGTCTTCATGCTTGGCCATTCGCGCAAAGCGGCCGCACTCCGAGACTTAGCTGTTGCGCCTTCCTCGACGAAACGTGTGGGGGAATTTCACTTCGTCGTAGGATCGATAAAGGACCAGGCAGACAGACCGCTTCTGATAGTAGAAGCCGATGTGCCTCTTCACAACGGAATTCCGAGAGGCCCCATGCAGCCCCAGTGCCATGAGATGTTCCGCCATCGGCTCCCCCAAGCGGTACAAGCCGGAGACGCCACGAAGGCCGTGGATTGGACTATTAATAGGCTCATTCTCCCATTTGCCGGCGTCGTATGCGTTTTCCTCCAAGACGTCAACGGTATTCGTAGCGCTGTCGACCATCTCACCTCCTGGTTGGCGGACGGGCCGCCATCGACGGGTCCGGTACTTCCGTGGCTGCTTCTCGTCGACGAGGGATGCAGGGCCAGGTCGGAAAAGGATACAGCGAAGGACTTTGTGGAACTGGCGAGAGAATCCCGGCCGGGGAAGCCGTGCTTGTCGACACGATTTGCCGGCGTCGGCGTTGCGAATCTCGGCACCACGGGGAAATCTCGCGAACGACCGCAGTGGCAAGACTTCCGCGCAAAGCTGTCAGACATCGCGAGTCGCGCGCAGGAAGCTCGGGAGAAAGCATGCCACCTATTTTCCGCCGAGACCCTTTGTAGACTGATGGAGCATCCTTCGAACTCTGTCCCATCTATGACGGCGCCGCTGGACTTGCTGTTAGCGACGCGTATCCGGCGCCCTGTAAGCCAGTATCTCGAAGCTGGGATTGCGGACTTTCTCAGCCACATCAACTCCATCGAGATGTTGGAATCATTTGCTATACCCGTCGTAGCGTCTAGCATAATACTTGACCATTACATGCGTAATATGCATAGTGCGTCTCCCCGCCTCCCCGAACGAACCTCAGCTAACGGCGCAGGCTTCGACATTGCCGAAGTTTTTGACAAACTCTACCGGCAACCAGTAGAGAACGTCAGCCGGAGCCTCACGGACGCGTGCAAAGCTTCCGAAGTGACTAGCAAGCTGACATTTCCCTCCAGCCTTGACCTGGTGGACTTGCTGGTCCAGAGTCTCGTGAGTCAGTTCGCGCAATTTCGCGCGCAGCGGCGCTCCGCATTGCTCTACCATGCCGACAAGCTCGTCTCATTCCAGCTGACATGGGAGACGGTACGCTCCTCGGCAACATGCTTCAGCTGCCTGAAGGAGCGTCCCAGGTGGAAGCTGCCGTGCGAGCACTGGATGTGCATGGCCTGCTACGACCACTTCTCAGTCAGGAGCGGTGGCAGCAAGAATCTCCCTTTCTGCGTCCTCTGTGGAAAGGAACTAGACGGGGGGCTGCGAATACGTTATAAGCCGAAAACGGCGACCCCTAGACTGCTCTGTCTAGATGGCGGCGGCGCCAACGCTGGCAAGCCGCTGGCGTCTCTCAAAGCACTGAGGGACAAAATCAGGCTCGGTTCATACCCAGTCCAGTGCCATTTTGACATAATATACGGCACTTCATCAGGTTTGTTGCTTGCCATTGCCGCAAAATCCATCTAACAAACCACAGGCGCTATAGTTGCGTGGGCTCTCGCGGACGGCAAGTCGGTCGACGAATGCATCGAGATGCTCGAGGCGATGGCACGAGACGCCTTCCAAGAGCGTGATGTGTCCATGTACCCGCTCGGCTGGACAGGGATAGGCCGGCGACTCTGGCGGTCCGCATTGGCACTACTCTTGGATAGCAAGTACTCGCCAGACGCTTTGGAGCGATGGCTGAAGGTGGAATTTGGCACATTGAGGACGCTTTCCGATCGCTCTCTCGCGACTACTAGCGGCCTGCTAGTCGGCATGCCCATGACCGCGGTGGAGGACATAGCAACCTTTGTGGCGACCAACCAAGGCGGGGCTGTAGATCCCAGCGGGGGGACTGGTGAGGCAAGAATTCATCGATGAAGCGAATACTGGCTGACCCAGAGTATACCAGCCAACTTTCGGATGCTGAGATCCCCCGAGAAAGTTCTGCTCTGGCAAGCGTGCGTCCCCTGTCTGATCCTTCCTTGAGGCCGCGGCATGCAAACTCACTCGTCGCAGATTGCGCGCGACCACAGCGGCGCCCTTGTGACTGCTGCTTTCTCTACCGTTCTCCGACCACTAACGGCGAGTCGCAGCTACTTCCCTCCTCAGGTCATCCAAGGCATCGCCTACTAGGACGGAGGCATGACGTACAACAACCCATCCGCGCTGGCCCTGGCTGCTGCGAAAGAGCAGTTCCCCTAAAAGGCGAACCCCGGGTTACTGGTGTCGTGTGGCACCGGTACGGAGAGGCGAAACAAAGCCCCCTCGCACGACACGTTTAATATGTCGAGGATAGTTGGAGGCAGGGTGGAAAAGCGTAGGGGATGGAGACCCTGGAGGAGATGGAGGCTGTCGGCTGTCGGCCGTGTCTTTGGTGCCTTTATAAGCTAGAACGATTCTAGCCGAGAGTTTGAGCGCGTGCGCCAGAGTGCCGTCCACGGCGAAAATTTCTTTAGACTTGACTTCGAACACGACGGGCCCCAGCCTGCTCTCGACGACATCACGGATCTGAGGGGGAGGCAGTCATGGGTAGAAGAGAATGCAGCACGGTCGCGGGACATAGACTCCCTTGCACTGTGCGTAGGGGCACAGTACTTTTATTTCGAGCTCGACGGCGAGCCCGTGTACGTAAATGGCCGGTATAAATGCTCCGGCCACGTGTTATGTGACCTCGAGCCAGGCTCACCAGCGTAGACGCTGTTGGTAGCCCGTCTGGACCGACGCGAGGCAAGCTTTCGGCTTAACGGTCAGAGTCTCCTAGGGGATATCCTTGCATACGTAGCTCGGGAACACGGCAGTGTCGTGATACAAAACGTGGCATTCTCCGTCGACACGAAGCAGACCGAATTTTCCATCGAAGTCTGCGAAGGCGAAAGCAGGCCCCACGGCATCAGCGGGTCCCCATTCTCAGTCGAGTGGCTGGTGCGGGCGCAAGGGCTGGATGATTACTTTGGCGGCGGCTATTAATACCTGCTACTCGCCTGCGACTCTATGCGACAGTAGACGGAGCAATCCGCAGAGGACGCCGCAACGTAGGTACGTGGGGTTCGTAGACCAGGTTATTACAAAGTACCTAAGTCTCAGTGACGAGGGGCTGCTGGACGCCTAACCTACCTCCTACCGGCTGAGCTGCGAAGCGTCGGACTGCATGCGACCTCGTCTCTGCGAGTTACTCTCCACGGCGACGCTACTCGAAATGAGAAGGCAGGCGCGCCGACGGCGGTGCCGACGACTCACAGGCAAGCCCCAGAACACCGCGGGAGAGCCAGCGCCCAAGCTTCGGATCAGCACGGAATCGGAGTACGATCAATGCGGCGCCGTCGTCGCAGCATGGGTAGATGCCATGTCACCACTGTTGCTGGAGAGCGAGCTGCCTGCACGCGAGGATGTGGTTGCTCGGTAGCTAGCATCAGATAACAAACAGTAATGACAATGAGACATTCCACACACGAGAGACCGCCCTTGATGCTGCTCATGCCACCAAAGTAAAGCGGTTTACTACTCCGCGTATTTTCGGCGCGCGGAGGCTAGTCGTGGCGGCCGTCCGCACAGCGATGACAACGCGGGACCAGCAGAAGACAAGCAGGGCGACCAAGGCAGAGCGCGAAAGCGCACCAAGAGTCGCGTCTTTGGGGGCGGAAAGTCATCCCAGCATATCGGATCACAGCTGGCGCATGCTGTCAACGAACGAATCAATGATGTTTTGGCGCAGGGGGCTCGTGGCCTGCCCGCTGCTTCGAATTTCCCGATTAGGAGGGCATGGCCGTTAAGCGGCCAATCAGCGTGCCGGACCTACTTAGCTGGGAGCCAGTAGGTGCCGCGCGGTTGGTTTTGGCTGTCTCTACACACGACGAGGTGCCAGCTACTCATCCATCTTGTGCGCCGATGGCTGTTTATAAAAATATGAATACCCACACGCTGTGATGTTTAGGCAGTTTGTAACAACCAGCGCAGCACACCCGTCGCGATGGTCTTCGTGGCTAACGCGACCGCAGCAGTTGACGCCAAGTCGTCGTACAAAATCATCATCGTGATCTGCGTTCTCATGTCCACCTTCTCCATGGCGGTTGTCGGTGCTCGTTTGCATCTGCGACGGCGCAGTCACAGCCTGGCGGGCGATGAATGGATGTCCTTTTCGTCTCTTTTCTTCGCCGTGGCGTACTCCAGCCTCTGCATCGTCCGTACGTCTCCCGCCCAGTCTTGCGCGCCACGTTTCCACACTGACCACCAGTAGAAACTAGATACGGCCTCGGCTTGCCGCTCTCACTACGCCCCCCGGAGAACTTGATCATGTACGAAAGAGTCAACTTTGCGGGCCGCCCCATCTACCAGGTTGGCATGAGCTTCTTCAAGATTGCGCTCCTCATCAGCTACCTGCGCCTACTACGCGGGACCGATAAGCGGCTGTACCGGCTCGTCGTCTGGGTCACCGTGGCTTTCGTCTCGCTCAGTCATGTGGGCAGTGCTCTTGCACTCCTCTTCTCATGCAGGCCAGTATGGAATGTTTCGTGCAGATAGCCCCCTCGACCCGAACTGACCAAACGACAAACAGATTGACAAATCGTGGGATCCCTTAGAAGCAGGAAGCTGCCTACCTATCGGAGCTTCCTTTAGGGCGTGCGCCGTCCTGACCATCGTATCAGATATCGTTGTCACTCTTCTGCCTATCCCGGTGCTGTGTACGCTTAACCTTCGACAGGATAAAAAAATCGGCCTGACGGGCTCGTTCGCTTTGGGTCTCCTCACAACACTCTGCTCTATCCTTCGCTACACACAGATCAAACGTATCTAGTTCGGGGATGGGAACTCAACTCTGCTGGTAGTGTGGGGCGTCATCGAGTTTCACGTCGGGACCATCGTGTCATCGCTGCCGTTCCTGGCTCCCGCGTGCATGCAATGCTGCGAAAGTCGTGGTTTTCGGCGAAGAGGGTACGAAAACGGCCCCCGAAGTAGAGGTGATACCCGCGGCGGCAGTGGCCAGGGTCATTTCGTTTGCGCAGAGGCCGTGCCACCGGCGAAGGAGGGCGAGTCTCCCCCGCGAGGCTCGATTCTGATGAGAGAGACCATTTCGGTTCATTATAGCGTAGAAGAAAACGCACCTGCGTCGAAACGGTAGACGGTAGGACAGGCGCCACATTTGGCTGTTATTTTAGTGCGAAACTGCGAACCATGACTAGCATTGGTCCGAATCTGGCTGGGGATATTACGTGAGATGCTATCGTGCTCTCGTCTACGCCCTCAGATGACGAGTATAAGTAAGTCCTTCACTACGGCAAAGCCCATGAATACTCTGCCATACCAAACAGACTTGTATACCTCTCCAAATGAACGCAGCACCATCATATTCGCTCACCACCGGTTCCGCCGCGGGCAAGGGGAACGATGCAACCGAGGGCATATGCGACCCAACACATGTCGGCTTGTCTCGTGTTGACGGGGCATCTGCTAGTGTTTCCATGCCCCTCGACATTGATCAGGGAAAGTCTGATGATCCCTGCTAGGGTGCTCCTGCTCGCCCAATGGACCCTTTTGATGATGCGTTCGCGGTCTTCGATGACTGAAAGACACTGCGCGATGAAAACATTGGAATAGTCTGGGCGAGGCGAGGCGAGGCGAAGATGGCCTGTGAAGATTCTGTTGAGACTTTTGCCTTTTTTCCGGGCCTTACTCCATGGTTGCCGCTGTAGATACTTTTACCTACGTGGATGTTAGAACTCAATACTACATGTGCGGTCCCTAATCTTGAGAATGGCTTGCATGCTCCTTCTTCTGTTGCCTAAAAACATTTCATCTTCAGTAGCCGTCCGCATTGGATAGCCAATCATGCCCTCCGGAGACGATCTGAAGATTCACATCCCCTTTTCTAGTGAACCGCATGGGTCAGCTGGCTTTTGAGCCTGGTAGTCCGTACGGTCACTTTTCTCTCTCTTTCTTTTGTTGCATAATCCAGGTGTGATGTATTGACATGGCGCTATAAACTTTCCGAGTTCGGCACTCATGCCAGTCCATGCTCTTCCCCTGCCAAAGCCTCTTCGCCGTCGACCTTGATCACCATCTCTTGAGTCTTTCGGTGGCTCACATCTTTCAGCTGCTTAATCCTGATGTACCGAATCTTATTCTCCTCGGGGGACCATACGAGTTCGTGGTGGAAGAACTCCGTCAGTAGTACTGACACAATGTCCGCTGGCAGGTATACTCGGCCGTCTACCGCCATCCAACAGTCAGAAGGCCTCCCATCTCTAGCTATCCACTCATAAGACACCGTTTCGGTAGAGTGCTGGTATCTGAGGGTCACCGAGTCAAGCTGCCGATATTTGTCCAGCTGTTCGAGAAGGAGCATAACGATCTGGACCCGTTAGCTTCGATTCCACACCGCGGCTGGTCAAACTCACAGGTGGCGTTATAGTGCACAATTCCTAGATCACTTCTGGTAGCCTCTGGCACGCACGATGTGGATGCGGACGTCACTGGTCAATATATCGCCTCCCATGACACATTGTATGTGCCTCAAACGCAGTTCAGGGCACAATGTAGGCACTTTGTCGCTGCGCAGCCATTTTCGTTGGTGGTTCGTAGGCGGCGGATGAATACATTAACCCCGCCTTACCCGCACCCCTCCGCCAGCTTCTCCAAAACCACTGGTTAATCGAGCAAGCATGAGCATTGCCTCCGAGATCATTCGTCTGCACGAGATGTACCAGACCCTAGACCTTAGGCTGGGCCAAGAACAGAGGCAGAACGAGTCACTGCACCGGTCGATAACGGAGCTGCGCAACCAGCTGGATGAATCCACTATGGAGAAGGAGGTTCTAGAAAAAGAAACAGAGCTGCTCAAGGACGCTCTGGTGGAGAGGGCTAGGCACATCTCCATGCAAGACTTGACTCTAATGGAGGCGCAGAAACAAGCGCAGCTGCTTGCAGCGTCAAACACTGAGCGTGGGCAGGTGATATCGGCGCTTTACCAATACATCCGCTGCCCAGAGCCGCCAGAAGACAGGTGCGATCAGTCAAGGGAGAAGAAAAGGAAGGTGGAAGACATAGATGCGTAGTTAAAATCTGTCGGCGCGCCTGCGGGTGACGAGCCGGGCCTCGCCGACCAGGCCGATCAGTTTCCCAGTTCTGCGCGGTGGTCTACTTGCGCTCGAGAGTTAATGGCCTGTCCGTAATGTAGTCAATCTACTTCTTCTTTCACGTTTTCCTTCATGCTTCCCGTGTACGCGCTTATACCTGCTGGCGATGTTCATCCTCATTTGAAGTCGTGTATCCACAGCGAGCCGCGAAGCGACAGCCTAGCCCGTCGGCAAATCTGCTACTTGTGGGATATTTTGACAATAAACCTGGGTGGCACAGATTCGCTGTAAATCATAATTCCGCACAGTAAAAACACACGAGGCGTTTTAGTGAGCCGCAGCTCGAGCTTGTTGTCGCCGCGACCAACCAGAGACAAAATACTTCGTCCGTAGCTTACAGCAGCCTTCCACAACCACCACAGCGCGATATGACGGCACTTGAATTGCCGCGACACATGGAGAGAGGAGGCTGTCGAGATGTGCTCCCGCCAGGCAAGTGTTCGATATGCAGCGCGTGCTCCATGTCGCCTGAGTGCCTTTGTGGCTACATCCGTGCCTCACAGCGTTATTGCACCAGCAACGAGCGTTTGTGTTCAGCCCCAGAATCCAACTATCTGGGCAAACCTCCATGGCCTAGCGCCGTGACAATATGACACTTACTGGATAAGCCGCTGTCTTTCTCTGCAGCGCGCCTCGAGGAGTTGACAACGCTTACCCAGCGTCGTTTATGTCGGCCCAAGTGCAGACCACTGCATGCCAAGCCATGACCCTGCGTGGAGGGGCATTGCCAGCCACAAGAAATGAGCTGGGCGCCATGGCACGCCATTTTGAGCTTCTGCTGTTTTAGAAGGCGTTGGGTCCGTCTGCGGGACCGCTCTTCGTAGCTGCGCAGGCCAAGATCGCCCAGCCGAAAGACGCCAAAATTTGGCGCTGAAGATCCACGAGCTTTTGTCCACTGGCGTTATTCGTCGTAGTTGCTGGGTGCGGTGCCTCGGCAGTTGTGGAATATGGGTGGGCTACACTGCACGGCACGGCCAAGGCTAGGTCCAGTAATTGTCCACACCATAACGGCGTACAGTCATGGGCAAAAATGCCTTACGTTTTAGGTAATGATGCATAAATTTGAAAGTCTGACCCACATAGTATAAGTAAATACGTCTCGCACTGTATACATCTTAAGGCGGATTTAAGATAGTCCGCTCCACGCTTATTCGGAGATTATGCCTTTGTATTACTCCCATTCAATGGCGCCAAATCTCGCTAAGATCAAGCGCGTTGAATTAGAGGAGGTTATTATCAGTAAACTTAAAGGCGAAGAAAAGATCGCAGACGAAGTTATAGGTAGCACCATCATTTCCTGCTCCGCGAAGACCGTACGAAACGCCCGACGTAACATCCTCCAACATAGCAGCATCGATGCCCCGCGTAATAACATCGGTCGGCTAAGAAAGATAACTGATTGGATGTGGCACGCTGTAGACGAAAAGAACAAGGAAACTTCAATAAGCTATCAATCTATCGCTAATTTCCTTAAAACTACTTTTTACCTTGGCGTGGATAGGCGCACGGTCAGTAGAGAGATAAAACGACGTGATTAGTCTAGCCGGAAGTCACAAGATGTAGCGAAAGAGCGCGATTAGAACCTGCGAGACGACTAGATCGAGAGGCGATCCAAGTATCCTCTCGAAACTATGATTTTCGTGGACGAAAGTGGTTGCGACCGAAGTTTAGGTATGCCGAAGAAGGTCTACGGTCCAAGGGGTGTGAGACTAGTTCGTGTGAAGCGTTTCCATCGCGGAAAGCGTATTTAGATTCTTCCTCTATATACAATAAATGGTGTCATCTATTGTGAATTTTACCAGGAAAATACAGACACGGAAATATTCGAAGGCTTCATCGAAAGGCTCCTCCTATTTTGTGGTAGATTTCCACAGCCGCTATCTGTAATTTTCATAGATAATGCCTCGATACACTTTTCTTAGAGGATAAAAACGATGATTGCGGATGCTGGTGTCATCCTAGAATACTCATCGCCCTATTCTCCCGACCTCATACCAATTGAATACTTGTTTGGTTCATTCAAAAACATCCTTAGATCGAAAGCACAAGAGGACTCTGACCTCATCGAGGCTGATTTCAAATCGTACATTGAGATGCGCATGGCAATGATACGGGAGGACAAAGAGTGGTCTAAGAAGATGGCCCGAGGACACTTCCGATTGGCAGTTTTTTTTGTTGAAGAGGAGTTTTAACGGGGCAACGTGCTCTCTTTGAATGAAAGTTATTTAATAATAAAGTTGTGGCAAAATTTGCCGAGTTATCCTTCCACGCGCCCATCCCACCACCCATCTAACCAGCCGTCTAGCCTTAGCTGGACCATAGACCCAAGCGCTGTCGAACCATCAGCATGCACACCTGATCCAGCAGTATCTTCCAAAATTCTATCGATATAAGCTCCCGCGGCGGAGAGATGGAGAATATGAGCAATAGCGCAATGCACCGCAAGAAGTCGGGGAGAGGGGGGTTCGATTGTGCGTTCGTCTGTGACGAAGAGTGTGCGAGTGACGGGTAGCATATTATTGAGAGCAGCGCGTGGGAGAAACGTATCAATCCTATACGTGTTCAATGAGCCTTCGATGGGCTGAAAGAATATCTGGAAATCGCCGAAAAAAAGATGCAGATTGTTCGTTAATGTCATCGCATTGCGTGGCCTGTCAATTTCCGGTCCCTCAATAAGATGAGCAACGTCAGTGTCGAACATATTCAATATCTTCAGCGCCGCAGCACGAGGTTTATCCTATGCAAATTAGTGCAGTTCAGGCACAAATGAAAAGACATCACGCACAAGCAGGAGATCTGCATTCGGTTTCATCAAAGAATGTGGTAAAATGTGTGCAACTTCTAGCGAATCAAACTCGCCAACTAGAAGCATGTGGTCATCGTCTCGAGCGTCGTTCGGCTTTGCTTGCATGCGCTTTACAGCCTCAGCTTGATCGAATCTCCTTGAAATCACGCATCGTCGTCGATCGCGCACAAGACAGTCGCCTCGAAGCGTTTTTAACCGAGCTGATGTGCCAACGAATGTCGGCTCACTGGACCGGGTTTGGTCGATCGCTGAGAGGTATGCGGGCGATGGCTGAGGCGTTCGTTTCGTTGATGCCTTGACTGGCAGTAATCAGCATTTTTGCAACAATTCTACATCAAAACAACGTACGTGGTAAGAAGAAGTTGTCAATCAGAAAATCGGCGAATCCAATCAGCTTGTCGGAGATGCGTTCCTCCGTTTCTTTGTCGGAAAAATCAACACTAGTATTCTCATCTATGGACAAGCCAATCGCGTCGAAGAATGCGCGCAGCACATTGTCTTTCGATTTGCCCTCGGAAGCATAATGGTAAGTTAAGCGAAGCAATGCCGGTCGTTTGTATTGCCGGTTCGGCGGGACAGTGCCTTCGTAGTGGTCGAGGATTTCTTGAAAGCGGCCGTGAGCTTGACTGCGCTGAGAGGCCTCCAGAGGTGGGCTTGACGAAACGCGAAATATACTCTCCAAAGATGCCTGGTGACGATGGTGTGGAACTGCCATTTCGGTATTGGTATCTGGCAATAGGTATTGAAAGGAAAGTGCTGCTGGTTTAACGAGGTGGGTGACATTCAGCAGTGGAAGGCCTATGCTGGGAAGTCGAAAAGTCACGTGACTCGTCGGCAGCTGCATTCGCGCCTGCGTCGCAACAGTGATGAATTACGTCGCATCCATAATTACAGAAACTCCCATGGCTGAACCACCGCATAAGCCGACCGATCTAAGACTATCCCAAGTAAGACCACAAGATTCATACACACAGTAGAAGCCATTACCCCATATACCGTGCCCTTGCTTGCATTTTTACGAACCACGGAATCTTGCACACATAATTCCAAGCAATACTTTGCGGGATGCCGTGCTTCTCGTAAAATTTGCACATCTTTCCCTGGTTGCAAGCAATCATGTCGAGAGTATAACCGTTGACGATGGTAATGTCCTGAACTAAGTCGATGTACGACTTTGGCTCGTCACCTTTGTACTGGCTGCGCTGGTAGACACTGTAAGCAGCAACGGCATCTTCGCTGGGCATGTCAAAGGTGTACAGTGGTGATGCAGGAAAGACCATATCGGGAGTGGCCGGAGCACCACCCGAAGGGTCCTGGCCTAGTTAATAAGGAACAATCGTCAACGAGTCACTCGAATCTCGCCGTTTCCTTTTACGATCCTTCTTTTTACGTTCCCTCTCTTCCTAGCCTCGCTCTTCTTCAAGAAGACGCTCTTTAAACGTGTCTAGCACATCGTCGTGCCTATAAAGGACACCTCCAGATTGTAAATAGTTAGCAAGCATCTATATATAATAAGGCTATAATTTATAGTACTTTATATTGTAGACCTAGTAGTAAGTTAATCCTTTAGAAAGGTAAGGAGGCTTACTACATTGTATCGTAGTGTAAGCTATGTAGATAGCTACAGGCTTCCCTATATAAGCTACCTCTTCGCTAATAGTAGCTACAAGTACAGCTCTTTATTAATTCGAGGCCCCTCTTCTAGCTTTAGCTATAGCATCCTAACTAGTAGATTACTTGTAGTAGAATTTAGCTTTAATTAAATATATTTTCTCGTTACTAAGTAACTTACTCTATTCCTATAGCGTCTATACTAGAAATAGCTATTTAGTCTTTAATTAACTTTAATAGCGTTTCTTAATACTCTTAGTCTTGTAATTATTAACTAATAAGATAAATAGAGCCCCTATAGCCTTCTAGAGTTTATCCTTACTTTCCTACCTAAGCTTTAGACGTAGAATATATTTCTAGAACTCTTTTAGACTAAGTATAATATTAAGTTTAGACTAGCTAGCGCGCTCTTAATTCTTTATAAATAGTTTCTACTTGACGTTATATCGTAGGGTTTGCGTGTCTTAATACGATCGGTTGGGCGTCCACGCGGTAAACGGCACAAATGTAGGGAGGCCCCTGGCGGGCCTAATGTGATCGGGAGAAAAACACCTAGAGAGTGCGATGGCCAACAACCACGAAGTGGACCACCCAAACTAAGTGTCAAGAATGACTTTAGCCGTAGCTAGTATTTAAGGTCTAAAATAACAAAATAAAATCTTCATTA
>LUFD01005483.1:43391-64180 GCA_003025255.1 Cordyceps pruinosa
GTGAAGAACACAAGCGACATATGGCTATGCACACACCCTCGGGCCTGTCTGGATCATCATCTTGTCTTGCATGGGGGCTGCTGCCGGGATATTCTCCGCTGCGGCCGGCCACGTCAGCCACAGGCTGCGTCCCCGACAATGAACCGGCCGGCCCAGGCTGTTCTTTTTCGTACAGACACGCCCCCTCGGATGCGGATGTCTGCCTTGGTTCGGGACGTTTTTGGGTGGTGGTTTTTGGTCGTTGCTTGTGGCGCAGGTGGAGCAGCCACAGCAACGAGCGCCCCATCCTGGGACGGGAGTGACATCAGCGATTCTGATTGCATCATGCTGCGACGATCAATCCTGGGGGGGAACTGGGCAGGATCTCGAGGTGCAAAGGCACAATCAGCACAATCATGCAATCTCGGGATTCACAGCAGTGCAATTTGTTCCGAACCACGCACAACAATGCCACCCTCTTCTCTCTCAACGGCTGTTCTCCTCCGCTCCCGCCTCGGGCTCTGGGGTGTCTTGGGCGATCGAGATTCGTGTGCGACAAGCCACCATGTCACTTATTACTGTGGCTTGCTTCTTTCGTGGCTTGACAGCCAGTGTTGGGAACACGAAACCGGGCACCGCCACATGTGGCGTCATCACGTCCCAACCATTCCTCGTCCGTTTTCCTGCAGCCACCTGGCTTGCCATTTCGCTCATAGCGGAGCATTACATGGAACTATCGTCTCAAGCTCCCAAGCCAAAGCTGTGAGTTCTACCCGTCTCCCGAAAAGGGGGGGGGGGAGGGGTGCCAGCTCATGCTCACTTTGCCGGTGGACCACCCAATGGGTGTCGCTGAAAATAGCTTTTTCTGCTTTGCACTGCCTCACCCGCGCAACGCACGACTCCGAGATGATCTCGGCTCAGAACATGCCCAAAATGTCGAGGGAGGAAAGAAAGCGCGGGATCCAGCACAGTAAACAGACGCCCGACACAACACACGCAAGCCTAACACACGTAAGCCTGCCTGGCATGTACCATCTATTTTTACTCCTGGCTGCACTGGCTGCACTTCGGCTGGGCCTGCTCAGCCACAGCCTCGCCTGCCACACAACACGCGACAGCACAGCGTTGCGTTCTAGACCAGCACATGCAATCATGACATCGCCGTGATGCCGTGTACGACAAGGAATATACTCTGCAGGCCGTGCATCTCTGCTCCGTGTGGGACGCGGGGCGGAAGCATCACAAGCAAAAGGAGGACATGAAGCGGTCTCCCTACCCCCTTGCCTGCCTGACGCCATACCAGGCTTTCATCATCCTCGCCCAAGCTTTCCGCCCCCAGTAGCCTATTCCAGCTCCTCCGCCCTAGCTTCAATCCTTCCCACCCGTTTACTGGCCTTTCAGAGCTCCCTTCCTTGGTTGCGACGTTGCTGCGCCAAATGGCTGGGGCTGATGGATCCCCGAACACATCCTGTGGCTCAGCAGCTGGTTTCACATCTTCAGCCACACCATCATAGAGGAGGTCATCGTCTGTCTGTTGTTGAGTCCTCTTCATTGTTTTCTCCAGCGCTAGGGTACGTCCCGTGTTTCCAAGGCATTTCCGTCTTTACTCCTCCTTACACCTTCCAAATATAGCAAGAGCAAAAAAACACATGGACAGAACGGACAACTATTGTCACTGTACATACATCCACTCCACCGCACCGACAACTGCTCCATGCTTTCTTCATGCTTCCATGCTTCTCCAGTATTTCCCCTATACTAGCTGTACCCCCTCCCCCTACACTTCAGCTCATATGTCTCTGTTGTACGGCGCAATGCCTCTTTTCAGCTCGCTGACGATTTCCGTCGCCTCGTCCGCGTTCCGTGCTTCAAAGTCATAGCGCTTCGTCTCGGCTGCCTTGTACACCACCAGCTAGCAACAGAGTGACGTCAGTATTTCCATCAATAGCAATCAGGTCCAATCACAGATACGGCAAGGGAGAGAGAGAGAGAAGAAGAGACAGAATCCCCGTACCTTGACATTCGTCGGATGCTTCCGCGCCACCTTGCATCCAATCACGTTGCTAAAATGCACCGTCGTCGTCTTGCTCGTGCTGTCCTGCAGCGCCTTGCCCGCCGACGCCGGCACGATATGGATGTACTCGCCGTCAATCATCAGCAGCCGCTCGCTCAGCACCAGCCGCATCGGCTGCTTCCGCCACACCGTGTACTTCTTGTGGCCCTCGTTGCCGCTGCTCAGCTCATCCTGCTTGATCGCCTCCCGCGCCAGCGGGTGCATGCCCGCCATCATCGGCCCCGCGGCGCCGCCGACGCCGCCGCCGACGCGCTTGTTGGCTCGCCGGAGCATGTGGCTTTCGGGCAGCGACGTCGCGGCCCCGGGGCGCGGCGACGCGCTGCTGGGCGACCCGGCCATTGTGATCGGCCCGTCCGTCGCGAACCGCCGCCGGTACAGCTCCAGGTCCGACACGTTACCAATCGACGACACCGGCCGGTCAATCATCACCACCGCCCCGGAGCCGGGCAGCTTGAGGACGTGGTTGGCCTTGTCGAGCTGTCGCTTCCGGCACACCAAGTCGAGCACCTCCTCCAGGTACGTCTCCGTTGTCACATCCACCGTGACCATCTGTCCAGGGACAATGTCAGAAGACATGATGTGCACGCGTAGTAGTTTTTGCTGGCCTCTGTTGGTGTTTGGCATGATGTTGGGCGTCTGCGGCGCATCGGCAAGTGGCGTATTGGGACGATACGTAGTCGTTACAATGGGATTCTGTCGGGGTCGGCCCAGTCCTGGCTGCGCTGCAGCGACCCTCGGTTGCAACATGTCTTTGCGACCTTCCTCTGCATCGTGAGTGGGGGTGGGCTGTGGTGCTGCCTTTTCGTCTTCTTGTGGCGTGAGCTTCTTGTTCGTCTCATACTCATCCTCATCCGCGAGCACCAAGGCAAAGTCGTCAAAGGCTCTCGAGTTGGAGCGCATGCGACCACCACCTCTCAATCCAGCGTTGTGAACAGTTGTAAACGAGACGAGCGGCTTCGTTCTCTCAAAAGGCGGGAAGTCATCATCTACTTCGCCGCCTTCCTCCACCATCCGTAGCGTCCACCAATTGATGTTCAGCTTATTCTGCGGCAAACGAGGCTCTCGTTTCTCTTCGTTGTATCGATATAGGCTCAGACCAATGAGGTCGGCAACAGTCACGGCTCGTTCGGCCCCGCGCCCGTCGCCCACCCTTGCCCGGATCGGCACCTCAAAGGGCTTGCTGGCCGTTTTGGCATACGCCGGGTATATTCGGATGGCAATGGAGCCCGGCGTCCCTTGGCCGCTATACTGGGCAAATTTTTGAAACGGTATCGTAGGCCTGTGCTCCTTGGCCTTTAAAGCCTGGGTAAGCAAGCTCGATGGCTGGATGATGCTCAGCGGCCGAATAGTGCTGAGGGGCCGAGGAGGCGGCAGGGCCGACAGCGTTGCGGTCTCGGACGGGAGCTGTGATTTCCGCACTACCGAATGGCGCCGGTAATTGCGCGGGGGCGTGCCGACGACTGGATGTGTTGGTGTGCCGGTTTCGACCACATTCAGAATGGATGCCGAGTCGATACTTTCGACGTAGTCCTCGGAGAGATCAGACCCCTCGTCTGAATCTTCCTCCTCCTCCGGTAGCAGGGTTGTGTCGGCCCGTTTGATGCCCGGCGCGGGTTCCTCGTTGATCTTCTCCTGCAGCCTCAACGTGCGCACGGCCGCCCTCGCCGCCTCCCGGTGCCTCTGCGCGTGCGGGGCGTCGAACTCGCCCTCGGAGGAGATCTCGCTGCTAGTGACGGTGTCTCTCCGGGCGCGCTCCTTGACCGTCTCCAGGGCCGACTGCGAGCCGCGGCGCGGGGGGCGCGGCGAGGTGCTGCCAAAGGGCTGCTTGAGGGCCGTGTTCTGCAGCGGCGAGGATCCCGCGCGGTGGCGCAGGGGCATCTTGGCGAATTTTATGCGCTGCGCGTCGCGCTGCTCCTGCTCCTCGTCGCTCTCGTCGGTGAGGTCGCTGCTGTCGTCCTCCTCCATCTGCTCGCGGCGGCGCCGCCGCTTGGTGGCGATGCCGGGCCCCATGGTGTCGGCGCCGCCGTGCGTCAGCATGCCCCCGTCGTCCTCGCCATCCTCGAGGGAGTAGCCGCGCTGGCGCGGGGCCTGGAAGTATTCCGAGGCGATGGCGGTCGGGATCGGGGGCGAGTGCGTCCGCTTGTGGCTCGAGGTCGGGCGCCATCCGGCGGCTTTGAAGGGCGCGGTGTTGATGAGGCTCTCGTTGACGGTGAGGAGGCGCTCGCCGACGCCGTCGGCAATGTCATTGAGGTAGCTCGTTCGCAGCTGGTAGGAGACGAGGCTGGCGATTCGTTAGCTGGCGCAGGAGGGAACGAGGGGCGGGACAGCAGGGCGCGCTGTGGCGCTGTGCATACTCTTCCACTTGAATGACAGACATGGTGTGGAAGGGGCCGGAGCTTCCAAGCTTAAATGATGATGTATTTATAAAATGTAGAGATGCACATTGCGCGACGAGATGCAGGCACTGTTGCGCCGCAGGGTGACAGCGGGGGATGCAGAGTGGAAATCGGGGTCCAGAGAGTCAGTCTAGAGGCGTCCTGAATATGGCTGGAGATGTTGTACTAGCACCCTATAGCCAAGCATCTACATACTATGTAAAGGTGCCATATGCTGAGATGTATTAGTAGAAAAAAAGGTACGAGTTTATTTCTATTTGCATTCTGCTCTTTCGTATCTTAGAAACATCCACACTTTCCAGTATCGTGGTCTTTAGAAGGAATAGTGTCCTTACGCCGCATGGCATCTGTATTTTGCAGGCTACGAAGAAGCGCGATCACATCCTACAGCCTCCTATATCCCTATAGGACAGTGTATCTATTATATGCGAATCTGCGTGCATTACCTGAAGCAGATTAGATACGTTACACGGCCATATGCTGCGTAAATGGAGATGCTGTCCCCGACAGTCGCCCCCAGGCCCGCAAGTCTGAAAGATGCACATTGCCAGCTGTAGGTTTCATCAAGTTGATTAAACTATGTACCTTCTCCTAAAACGCGTTTAATTTATTAACGTTGTGAGTGTAGTTGTTGTACCTCTACTCGTGGCAGTCGGCTGCTTGTCAACGCCTACAGCGCTCGCCGGGGCCGGCTCGACTCTGGGCCTAAAGCCGAAGTACGGACAGCTGGTTATTTAGGGCATTGCAGAGGCTATAGGCGAGTTCGCCACTCTAGATACAGTCCAGAGACATTATCATAGGGGGCATGGCGAAGGGCAGGGGCCTTCTAAAGCCAGACTTGCGAGCGAGATCACTACTTTGACAATTATCTTCCAATCACTGAATGGACGCTAGGCTGAGATCTAAAAGCTTTGCTCTTTATCAAGCGGGAAATGGGGCGCTGGTGGTCCGTCAGTGACATGGGTCAAGTGCGCGGAGTTGTTGCCTTAAGATCTGATTATTATGATATTTGTCTGCAACTAAGGTGCCGGTATTTCTCATCGACGCCTTCGTCTACACAACATCGAAACATAAACACTGGACAGCCTTTAGTGGTGGCGCTAAGAAAGTCAAAAGCTCTTTGCGCCCATTCTCGTCTCTGAATCATGACACTATTAGATGTTGGAAACCGCGAAAGCACATGTTTGAATAGTACGCGCTTTCCTTCTTCGGAACTAGAATCCAAGCAATCGACTTGCTTGAGTCCTCTGAGTGGCGTGGCTCAGCACTGCAAGCGAGGCCATCGGATCATACCCCTGTTGACGATCACCATGGTCCTCCGAGTCAAGTAGTATCCTTCGGCAAGTATTAACCGCTAGCTTCAAGGCCATTCGACCAGCTTCCTCGGGCCCGAGTGGATAGGCGCTCAGCCCGGCAGACTGCACCATCACATTCAGGCGCAGCCGGCACTGCCTCACCCCGGACCAACGCGCGTCGACCTTTCACCTTCCCTATCCAGCCCTATGGCACGTTTTTTCGTTTCCTGATCGGCGCGTCCCATGGGTCAACAAGGTTACCGGTAGTGGTTCGGGCACACCGGCGTAATCAAGCCAATCCGGGGGCGCCGTCAAGGCGGACTAAGAGGCTGGTAGACGGGGTTTCTTCCTTTCTCCATCATCTCATTTAAGTCCCCTGTTCGTTCTCTCCCTGAGCTTGAGATCTCTCGCATCTCATAGCCAACAGGGAGGTGCTGCTCCGGTTCAAAGTGAGGCATCACGAGGGCACCCTTTCTTGCCGTCCTGGCTTTGGCAGCCGCCTTTACCGAGGGCGCGAGACAACATGTGCGCATGCGAGGCAATTCGGGTACAGACTCCAGTGTGCCCGCCTACAACTTCACGATGCCTGTGGACCACTTCGACAAGTCCAATAAACGCACCTATCCCAACCGCTTCTTTGTCAACGACACGTACTACAAACCCGGCGGGCCTGTCCTCTTTTACGACAACGGAGAAGCTGGATTCGATCCTGACAGCGTCTCAGATACGCTCTCTGAAGCCAGTGGGAAAAGTTTGCCGATGCAATTGGCCGCCAATCTCAGCGGCATCGTCATTGGTTGGGAGCATCGATACTATGGCTACAGTCGCCCTGTCAAGCTTGACGACGAGACCGGCTTTCCTGTGGATGGCGTCAAAGGGTACAAATATCTTTCCGTCGAGCAAGCGCTTGCCGACATTGCCTTTTTCGCGAACAAATTCAACAAAACAAACCTAGACTTGAATTCCAACGTCAAGTCTACCAAAGGCCTCGACCCATACAACACGCCGTGGATCTTTCTCGGCGCCTCTTATCCTGGAGCGCGTGCAGCTTGGATGCGATATAAATACCCCGAGATTATATACGCGTCGTGGGCGTCCAGCGCCCCTCTTGAGTATCAGTTTGACGGATCCCCCTACTTCAACCCCATCTTGAGCAGCATGCCTAGGAACTGTAGCAGAGACCTGCAAGCAGCTATTCGGTACATGGACAAAATCTTGGATTCCGGTTCTTCAGACGAGTCAGATTTCATCAAAGCGGCGGTTTATCTGACCGGGACGACGCGTCCCTCGACACTCTCCAACAGGCCAATACCAGCATTTTCGATACGGCAAGAAATCTAGCTTCAACGTTTTCTCTTGCCGACGGATTCCAGAGCCATGGGCCACGCAATACGACTCAAGCTGTGTGCGACTTCATGGAAGCATTTGACATGGATACATACCTCAATGATACCAGCAAAGCCGCCGACATTCGCGCTCGAGGTGCCGCAATCGTCAACAACCCTGGAGGCCGGAGTCCTAGTTCCGACGGTATTGCCGCTGCCAACGGAGACAAGGGCGGCGAGTATGCTTTTGCAGCTCTCGTCTATGGCATCAGCAACGCCAACGCAGTCTTCAGCAACTTCACAGACTCCATTTCTTCAGGCAAGGGCTCTGGCAACTTTACTGCAAATGTGGACAACAGCAGCTGGAACTGGCAGACCATTAGCCGGACGGGCATTTTCCAAGGGTCCAACCCCGACAATATTACCTGCATCAGCAAATATGCCAACATCACCGCCGTACGTGATATTGGCTATGTCCAGGAGGACTTTTCTACCTTCGACCCATCCAGCATCCCGGCGCAGATCGACAACAAAGGCCTCCTGGACATGGGTGGCTGGCGCATGAAAGTCAGCAACGTCATGTTTACTGACGGCGAATTTGACCCCTGGAGAGCCTTCTCCGTGGCAACCCAGGAATCTAGCGGCCCCAACAGGAAGATGGTCCAGCAGGTTCCGGCCTGCAACGTAGCACCGGCTGCGGAGGAGGCGTTTGGGGTTACCTATCTGGGCGCTGTCCATGGCGAGGACTTTGCGGAAACCGCCTACTCCGGTGCAACATACGTCAATGGACAAAGTCCCTTGCAGCAGGGCATGGAGCTGTTCCTGGAAGCATGGAAGGTATGGCAACCGTGTTTCAACCAGAGCAGGGACACTGTTCGAGCCGGCTCCGGGAATTCCAGCAGCGCCCACAAGCCGGCCGTGTCCTTCGCGACATATGCCTTGGCTGTCGTTGTCGGACTAGCTGTGCTCTAAGATACTTCCACGAAATTCAATGTGGGTTTGCTATCACTATTTGCCTTTCAAGTGTATAAGTGATTTTGGCCGCCGGCATTATTTGTTTCACTTAAGAGTGTTTGAGAAAGACAAATTGATAGCGACTTCGTACCGACTCAGCCTTGCGGATGGGGCTGAGGCAGCGAGCCTGGCTGTCAGCCTGATCACCAAAGCCTTGTGCGAACGAGTAAGTCGCAAGGCTACAGCGGGTTTCAGTAGTGATTAAAGAAGAAAGGGGAAAATGGACAGGGCAGGCCAAAATTTGATGCCGAAAAGTATACTCGGATTCCTTCGCTTGTGTACTTGGCCGAAGATACTCATGGCGTCAACGTGTAAGTGGGATACAGCAGGCGATCCCCCTACAACTGCCGTGACAAGCCAAGGTGTAAAGCGTTAACCCCTGGATAATTTCCCAGATAGGTTTCATTCTTTCGATAAAACACGAAAAAGCCGCAACAAATAAACGATGACTGAAATTGCCGTCAATCGCCAAGGCTGCCCGACGCCGCAGCCGGCTCGTTCGTTCGCCGCGCCTACTGGGGAACCGTCCCACCACCAGCTAACGCCTTCAGGAGGCATTTCTCAGGCCGGTAGCCCAGGGCGTTGCTCCAAGCCTCGAAGCGGACGGAGTCGTGGTCGGGCTGGCAACCTTATTCGCTGGCACGGCGCGGCGGTACCTGCAGCTCCTCGCTGACAAAGGGTGTGTTGACGCCGAACCTAAAAATACGCCGGGCAGCTAAGCTTTGTGGCGTGTAAGAGGCTGTGTCTTCACTGGCTTTGGAATCAACAAAGAGCGGCTGGGAGAATAACACACGTGGAATGCCACAGCAGCTCCAATTCACATCATTGCGTCCATAACCAGCAATGCCAGGACTGATGGTGTAGAAATAGTGACCGAAACTCACTTGAATAAGCCAGAGCTGTATGGCATCCGGTACGCGTCTGCCCTTGGCCTCCTCGACAGTACCCATCTACTCGCCTCGTCTGCCGGTGGCGTTCACACCAGGCTGTGATGATTTCCTGATCGGCGCGTAGCGTGGTCTGGACTCATCGGCATCTAGCTTGTATCATCCCATATCGATTCTGACAGAGAACCCTAGACGAGCCTGATCCTTGCACTCACTCGCAGATACAAAGTGAATGCGCTCCGCCCTTTCCCAGGGGATTGTTCACATCAAACCACTCTCCATCCCTCATAATACCGAATACATACTCTTTTTTCCTTCATAAAAGTCACGTCTACACCTTCAAGATGCACTTCACCAACGCTCTCCTCGTCGCCGGCGCCGCCGTTGCCAGCGCCAAGACCATCCGCGTCGACGTTGGCAAGGATGGCCTCACCTACAGTCCCGCCGACGCCAAGGCCGCTGTTGGCGACGAGATCGAGTTCCACTACTTCCCCAAGGCGCACTCCGTCGTGCAGTCCGGCTTCAAGACGCCGTGTCAGCCTCTGGCCGGGGGCTTCGCGAGCGGCTTCGTTCCCACGGAGCCCGCCGATGCAGGCCTCTCCACCTTCACCGTCAAGATTCAAGATGAGAAGCCCGTCTGGTTCTACTGCGGCCAGGCCGATCACTGCAAGAAGGTAAGACGCGAGATCATAGCCGACAATGGGCGGGAAACTCACGAGACGACAAGGGCATGGTCGGTTCCGTCAACGCCCCGGCCACCGGCAACACGCTCGCGGCTTTCGTCGAGCTCGCCAAGGCCACCAACGGCACCATCAACCCCGCGCAGGCGCCCGTCGGCGGCAAGCTCGATATCAAGAAGTCCGGCAGCGTGGGAACTACGTCCCTCGTCTCGGCAAAGCCGACTGGCGGCAGCACGAGCGTCCGCACTACGACGTACAAGACTACCTACACCAGCAGTGGCGTGGTGCGCACGACCGACGTGACTACCACTGTGGTCGCTACTCAGCCTCCTGCTTCTACCAAGCCCGGCACTCCTATTGTAACCAACGGCGCGGCCCAGCTCGGTGCTGGCGCCCTGGCTGCGGCTGCTGCACTTGCTATGCTGTAAATGAATGCATGGGCGGGAAACGGAAACGGAAGTCAAGGTTCGAGACGATGGTCTTGTAATGGTTTCGTAATAGCTATAGATCGCTGGTAATAGACCCTATTGCACTTTCACAATCTTTTCTCAACCGCCGCAGTGTACAAATTCCAATCTAAAAGGTCAACAGCAATCGGAGCCGACTTTTACCAAATCTGGGTATGAGTAACTGAGAGAAAATGAGAACATTTTCCAAGAACTTTGCAATAATTCAAACCCTAATTTTGCTGCAAGGGGGCTGTCTCGTCGCTTCCTTGCCCTTGAAGCGAATTTGTTGCTAGTTGTCGCTCCTCCTCTTCCTTGGCCGTCTTCCTCGCTTTCACAGTAGATCGTAGAATATCCCACTGCTTTTTCTCTTCAACTTCAAGGCCCCCTGGAAAGAATGTGGCCAGCATACTCCCGCCGGCGTATGGATACTTATTCTCGACCTCAACAAGGGTTTTCATGGCCTTGGGAGACCCAATGACCTCCACAAAGGTGAGCGGCATGCCATAGGCGGCAGGGTTGCGCCCTCTCCCCGCAGACAACATGTTCTGAGCAATTCCAAGACCTCCGACGGCTAGCAGAAACCACGTGTTTTGTTTGATGCCGGCGGCGGTGATCAGGAGTAAGACCCAGAGCACAGCGAGAACCAGCAAGCTCCATCGGGCGGTGTGTTGAGGATCAAGGTCAGCGTCAATCTGGCCTGTGGCAAGGTCTTCAAGGTCAAGTCCTTTGCCTTGACCCAATATGAGAATGGCATGCTGACTGCCGTTACCCTTTGTCAAAATCACATCCTTGGTTGATTGGTCACGACATGGCCACTTCTCCCGCCTCCATTGGGGGAGGCTGCCCGTTAAAAATGAGAGTGCCGTGCCCACAGCGGTAATCTGAAAGATACCCCAATCGTCAAATAGTCCCCAGGGGATTGCCGCAATACCCAGCTGTATAACGCAGGTGGCGAGTCCCAGCAGGTACGTTAGATCATAGCCTGGTTCCCCAATCTTCACCGTATCCGCTCGGTATACTGAGACACAAAGACCGGCCTTCTTGGGAAATTTCAATTTATCTCCTGATCCGGGGTTTTTTGCATTTGCGGCTCTGGTATCGTATTCGTGCTTGCTCTCCAGCATCGACTGAAGGTGCTTTGAAACCGCCTTGTCTTTCCATCCGTTGAAGTCTCGTACGACCCGGCCGACGATCCAAGAGGTATTGGCGCGCACATATCCGGATTTGACATTGATGACTGCGCATGAGATATCGGGAGGGGGCATGAGCTTGTTCTCGCCCAAAGCGACGACAACGGCGGAGACGGCGTAGGCGACCCATCCTAGGAATGTCGTCAGGAGGAGGAGCAGGAGGCATAAAGAAGAGAACGTACCAAACGAAAAAGCGACTGGGGTTATCGAGGAACCGGCTAGCTGGGCAAGAGCGCGGGCAACCACATCACCGCCGAGGATGAGGAGCACAGAGAAGACATCGCCGGGGTTTCGCCATTGGGTGGAAAAGTCGCCAGATGTACGGTCATCGGCAAGGGCGCGCCGGGCCAGGAGCAGCAAGATGGGAGCCATCACCTGGTAATTTATAGATCTGTAGCAGTAATAATAGGAGCCGTTTCACGAAGGGTCGGGAGCTGTGAAAATGGGGAGGGGTTCTGGGCGCTTTCGCAGCCTGATGTTATCCATCGCCTGTAAGCCGCATGCGCAGCCGATCATGTGCTAATTGCGGCAAGGGTGTTCAGCTCATCAGCCGCAGAACGAAGCAATGAATTTGGTTGACAGGCCTAACAGCACCAAGCATCGAGGGTCAAATACAGTATACGATTGAAAAATACAGGACGTCTAGGCCGGATTAGTCGTGGGTTGGTAAGCTCTCTATGCAAATTTGCGGGTATAGTTACCAGGGTCAGACAGCTATTAGAAAATATTCTCAGTTGATTAAAATTCTCTTTCTTAGCCTTCCACACTGGTGAGATTGTCTGTGACGCTTTGGTGCGGCAGTAATGGGTGTCGTCTGAGAGCTGATATTTGTAGGCGTCGGCATCGAATGTGAAGCTATCGCCGCCGCCGCCGCCACCATCACGAGCGAGTGGCTTTGAGAGCTCCGATAGAGGCTCTGAGAGAGCCTTTGCGAGTGCCTTTGAGATATTCTGTATTTTTCACATGGCATACTGTGCCGCACTTGACGCGTAGGTTGACCCTTGACCTTCCTCGCTCTTCCGCCCGCTCGTTGCCCTATACTTAGATGGATCATATCATCACCACAACACGCACCAGTTCTGATATCATTGTTGCTTGTACTTATTCTCGTGTTTTATTTCAGCAGCAGCAACTGCACCGCCAGAAGCGCCGGCCCGGGCTAGGTCACCTTCTTGCCGTTGTTTCGGCTGCTCAACAGCACCATGCCTATTGCAGAACCTATTCCAGCACGCGTCATTGCAGGCGTTCATGTAAGGGTTCATACACTGCACTCCTCAGGTTTATGACTAACTCAGTTACATAGGCTGACTTGGACTGAGACCGCCAAAATTCCCTCCCACTCAGCGAGGTAGAGAGACGGGGGCCTTCCTTCCGGCCTCCACAGGAGGGCTATTCACAAAACCCACCTCACGAAATACAAACATAAACAACAACTCGGATGCCTCTCAGACTCCGCTGTAAGCCTCCCTCATTTCGGCCCTTCAAAGTCGCGGGTCAGCATTTCTCTTCTGCGCAGATTTGGGGGTAAAAGGCTCCGCCTGAGCTCGGAGCTCTCTTTTTACTTGTTTGTCTTCTTTACCTTGACTAGTATTGTGTTCGTTCTTTTTGAACAGTGGACAGAAATCTTGATGAATCGCCATCTGCAGGGTGGCCGGGAACTTATTCGCGAATGGAGAACTTTCTGCTTCTTTAGACGCAAACCGGGATGCTGCAAGGCCCTTTTGGGGTTTGACGGTGGGCGTGCAACTGCATTTCATAGGCTCGAGTGTTTGCGGTAGCGTGGCTTGCTCTTTCGCAGCCGCAGGGGCCAATCGAGTAGTTTCCTCTTTCGTGGGCGTGGAATGTTTCACGTCTTCCAATGCGAATCGGGACGCTCCAAGTCCTTTTTGGGAGGGGATTGAAAGCGCGCCATGGAACTCGGCGGACCCTAATGTCTGTGGGGGCATCGCAGGTTGTTCTTTTGCCTCTAACGTTGCCTGACTCTTTTCTTCTTGCTGCGGCGTGGGCGGCAGACGTACAATTGGCTTTGATGAGTTGAAGAGGTTTCCGGCTCCTTCATCTGACTGAATCCTTTGGGGAAGGTTGATGTCCTCTCGCAACGACAGCGTTGAAGGTTGAGGTTGCTGGACTGTCAACGGAAGCGGCGCGTCATTGGTCTTGGACTTTGGCACCGCTGGTGAGCCGAAGTGCCATTGTTGTAGCTTGTCAACTAATGGATCAACTTGAGCTCTTTCTCTTTCGCGCTGAGCCAGAACCACGTAGAACTCATCCAGAATTGAGGGTTCAGATGCCTTAGTCGTAGCTGTTGGCTGAGATTGCACGGGATCGGGCAGAGTTGGAGAGATAACGGGACGCGGTGCTGTGCCCAGAGAACGTTAGCATTCCGCTCAAACTAGTAGAATGTGTTGAAATATTACCTGCTGGAGTGGGAATGGTAGCATCCTTTCGGCTCAGGAAGTCGAGTCCTTTCCCGCCAGTGATTGATGGAAGAAGGTTCTTTTGCGTCTGCCATGCCGGCATGGCATTTTGTCGGCGTGAGTGAAGCATTTGAGGTTGTCTGTGGCTTGTTTTGGCGCCGGGGTTAAGAGATCCAGGTCCTTGCAACTGTCAGAGCATAGATGTCGTGGTCAAAAGGGCCAATTACTTACGAATAATGGACTGAGTCAACTGCTGGCGGGAGGCACTTCGCAGTTGGATGTTCCGCCCTTGCGAAGGCGCATATCCTCTCTGGTTGCCTTTGAAGTTGCCTTTGAACTTGGATGGCTGAGACCTTGAGAAGCCCCTGGCAAGCTCGATAGCGTCTGCGAGCTTCTTCTTGTCATTGTAGTAAGAACCTGACATTTCTGTAGCAGTGCAGGGGTGGTGACGGAGATGAAGAGGTTGGCAAGGAAGGGGCCGCGACGGAGGAAGAGAAGAAGATCTTCTGTTTTTTTTTGAGCAGGTGGGAGATGGGAGATGGGAGATGGGAGAGACGGCAGATGGCAGAGGGCGGCTGCGGCAGCCTCTTTCACCGTAGCTGCCGTTTGCACAGTCCGTTTGAACACTGCGTTTGTACATGATTCTTCTCGCTTACTAAGTAGCAGTAGATAAACGTGCAGCTTTATGATAATGAATTTAGCTATAATAGCTAGAAGAGTAGAAATGGCCTTTCTTATAGGGACTCTAGCAACTTTAGCTGCTCTAGCAGCTTTGGCTGCTCTAGCAAGCTTCGCACGTTCCGTAGACTGGCCGCGTGGGAGAAAAAAAAAAGGCAGCTTTGGAGCCCCTTGCGAGAGACAGTGCACTTCGTACTCGAGCATTTGTCGTTGGGATGCTGTTTAAGACGCGGATCGTAGTTGCGTGGGACGATTCATCTACATCTATTTTGAGTTCATACCGTTCACTAGTCGCCGATTTTTCTCTGACTTCAGGCGAGGGGAAGATCGAGAGGAAGAAGGCTGACGGCTGAGTGCACGACATTCGAGTTATTCATGTTGGTATTTCGTGAGATCGCTTATATACATCTATTTTGAGTTCATGCCTTTTACCAGCAGCTGATGCCCTTCCCTGACCTTGGGTGAATAGTGCTTGCGCAGGAGTTCGCCCTCCCAAACCGTGCTCGCGAAGGGATTGCTCCCCTCCACGCTATCACTGAACGGGTTGAACCGCCCGTCGCCCTTGCGCTCTTCGGTGTTCCACAGGCTGCGGACCTTTCTCCCGTGCGTGTGCGCGACGTCGCCCAGCAGCGCCAGCGTGCCCTGGCACGACTTCTCGGGCAGCTGCAGCGACGAGGTCATGAGCTGCTTGGTGAAGGCGGCGAGCCGCAGCGGGGGCACGGAGCGGATGTTCCACGGCGGGAGCAGGATGGCGGTCAGGGAGCGGAGCAGCAGCACGGTCGTGGTCTGCACGTTGATGCGCGAGAAGCGGCCGGCGCCGCGCGCGGCGCTCGCGGGCCGCGTGAGCTCTAGGTCCGGGTTGGTGGAGAGGTCGAGGAGGGAGCGGTAGAGGTGTGTGGTGAAGTAGGAGAGGTCGAGGTGGAGCGTGTTGCGCGAGTTGTGCGCGTCCTGCCCGGCGAGGAGCGTGTGCGCGGTGGCGGTGCACAGGAGCGCCTCGCGGGTGAGGTTACGTGAGGGCTCCGTCTGGTCGTCGTCGTCGTCGTCGTTGTTTTGCGCCGCCGCATCGTCCCCGTCCTCTTCGGCGTCGGCGTCGTCGATGCTGTGCCGGATCAGGTCCTTGAGGGCCTCGAGCAGGTCGCCGAAGAAGTCCTGGTTGATGAGGCGGGCATACTTGGCGAGGCCCTCGAGCACGGCGCCCATGAGATGCGGCGCGCGCAGCTTGAGGACGCGGAAGTAGCAGGCAAACACCATCTTGAGCGTCTCAGACTGCATGCGCTCGCGCTCCTCGTGGCTGACGAGCGCGTCGGCCTGCGTCATCTCCTTGGCGATGGACTTTTGCTCCTTGAGCATCTTGCGCTCGCGCTTGGTGCGGAACTCGCGCTTGGCCTTCTTCATCTTGTGCGGGCGCTGCGGCTCATCGTCCCCCGCGGCGCCGTCCTCCTCGCCGCCGCCGTCGCCGCCGCCACGCCTGTCGACGCGGTCCTGGGAGGCGGTGCCGCGAAACTCGGAGAGCAGGCGCAGGGCGAGGAACAGGTTCAGGACGGCCTGGTCGACCTGGTACTCGCGCGACCTCATCATCTTGGTGAGCAGCGAGACGGCCTCCATGCTCGGGCGGCCCTCGTCGTCCTGGCGGAAGAGTGTCTCGAGCGCCTGCAGGCACGTGTGGGCGTCGTCGTCGACGCGCCGCCGGCTCAGCTTCCACACGAGGATCTTGAGCAGCTCGGAGCGGAAGTTGAAGTGCGGCACGGCGGTCAGGAGCGTGCACGCGCACGTGTAGGCGACGTTGGAGACGCTCGGCGTCCCGGGCCGGGCGCGCACGCCCAGCCGGGCGACGCGGCTCAGCTCTTTGACGTAGTGCTGGTAGCCGGCGACGAGCGACTGCTCAAACTGCCGCAGCTGGCGGATGTCCTTGGAGATCTTCTCCTTTTGCTCGTCATCTGTCAGCGGTCGTATGCGGTACCCGGGGATGATGTCCTTGTAGACGGCCATCTGCGTCATGAGCGCGAGCATCTGGATGGCGGCGATGTCCGACTCGCCGTACTTGGCGAGCGTCTTGAGCGAGCCGATGTTCTCTTCCGGGCTTTCGTTGAGAGCCATGGCGAGCTTGGCCATTTCCTCTTGCGCCTTGATAATCTGTTGTGGCTCGGGGATCGCGGGCGCTTCCTCTTTCTCTTCCTCCTCCTCGGGCTCCCACTCAGCCTCGTCCTCATGACCTTCTAGCCACTCGGCGTCGCTCTCGACCGAAACATCGTCACCCTCGGCGTCCAGGCTATTCAGGATCTCGAGACGACCATCCGCTGTCTTTATTGGCAGCTTGTTGCTCTCCTTGGGCTCCTTCTTCTTGCCCTTGCGCGGCCGCGACTCGTAGTCCTGCTCCAGGTTCCAGTTGGAAGCGTTCTTGAAAAACGCTTTCTGGGCGTCCTTTCCGGTTGCTGGGGCGCCATCGGTGACCTCGGCGGCCACTTGCGCCAACTTTCGTTTTTTCGATGGCATTGCCGGCATCCTTTGGGAGAAATGCGTGCTTGTCAGACCAGTCGAGATTCTACGAGGCTTCTAACAAAGAGTTTTGCCCATTAACCCTGCGACAGTGGTAGAGTGGATCGATCGCATTGGTTCGTGACCAATCACGCGCTGACCTGAGCGCTCACCGCCAAAATTTTGCGATTTTCTGCCGGATAAACCATCGCCCCTCCGGTGCCAAAAATTTACGCATCTGGGCGGTCTGCCGCTATTTTCGAGCCATCATCTTGCTCTCGGTAGAGCGCAACAAACCCTATCCCTCGTCAGTCCTCCGATTGCAGCTTGCCGGCCCAACAATGGACTCTCAAAGGGCGCCCACGAAAGCCTTGAAGGTGGCCAACAGGCTCAAGCGACAAGAGCTTTACGTGCAGCACAAGAAGAACAAGGACAAGAACCGCCGCGAGGCACGACTGCAGCGCAAAAAGGAAGAGGACCGAAACCCCGAGCGCAGAACCGCCCGACTAGCCCACAGTGCTCCTAAAACACTGGACCAGAAGCGTGTCTGGGACGACGTCGATGATGACAGTCTGGGTGCTGTGGTGGACGTGGAGAAGCTCAAGCGCAGACGCATGGAGGAAGCTCGAGCGGAAGAAGAGGCTGCCTTGAATGCTCCGCTTGACCAGGACGACGACGAAGACAATGATAGCATGCTGGACACCGACGATGAAGACGACGAAGCGCGAGAAGCGGCTTCGGCCAAAGCCCGTGCCAAACGTGCGCTGAGAGACAGCAGCATGGCTCCTTCGACAACCAGCACCAACCTGGATCTGACGCCGTCGTCACTGACCCTCAAGTTCCCTACGCTTTTTACCGATATCCCACCACCCACGCCCAAAATCCTCATCACCACATCGCTCAACTCGACGCTACATCAGGAAGCGCACCTGCTCACCACCCTCTTCCCGAACAGCAACTACATTCCTCGTTCGGCACATCGCTACGGCCACAAGTACTCTCTCCGGGAGATTTGCAAATTCTGCATCGGCAGGGATTACACCACCGTCGTGCTTCTCAAGGAGGACTTGAAGAAGCCGACGGGGCTGTCGATCGTGCACTTGCCGTCCGGGCCGACGTTCCACTTCTCCATCTCCAACTGGGTCGAGGGCAAGAAGCTGCCCGGGCACGGCAACCCGACCAACCACTACCCCGAGCTCATCCTCAACAACTTCAAGACGCCGCTGGGCCTGCTGACGGCGCGGATCTTCCAGACCCTGTTCCCGCCGGCGCCCGAGTTCCAGGGCCGGCAGGTGATTACGCTGCACAACCAGCGCGACTATATCTTTGTGCGCCGCCACCGCTACGTGTTCCGCGACAAGCGCGCGACGGAGAAGAGCGTCCTCACGGCGGAGGGCGAGAAGCTGAAGGGCGTGGAGGAGATCCGCGCGGGCCTGCAGGAGCTGGGCCCGCGGTTCACGCTGAAGCTGCGGCGCGTCGACAAGGGCATCGGGCGCGCGGGCAGCGAGGGCGACGACGCGACGCAGTGGGAGTGGAAGTCCAAGATGGAGAAGGACAGGAAACGGTTTAACCTGTGATTTCATAGCGAGATAATCTCGTTATAGTTGGTTGAGAAAATAGTGCATCACCGGCAGCCAAATCGTAGATGACATGTTGCCCCGAAGCGCAACTAGTTAGCCGACTAATATAAACCTACGCTTCTTCCTTATTTCATTATTTATTTCTATTTTTGCGCCCCCCCCACCCCCTTTTTTTTTTCCCCTTTTTCCTTCTTTTTCTAACAGCTGCTCTTGTTACAATAAGAAGCCGACTCACAGCCAACATCGCTATCCTCTAGGCAACTGCGCTAGCCTCAATACAGTAATTGTTCAAGAAATCAGCAGGCCAACTTCATAAGCCACTTTGAAAGTGATCATGAAGGGCGTCTCTCGTTTTGTATTGATTAATATTGCCTCCGATTGAATGAATCTGCATATACAGGCGCGCCTTTGTCTTTGATGAATACCAAAACGAAGCTTGTTACTCGCGGAAACCACCGCACAGCACCTCCGCCTTGGAGGCAGTGAGTCAAAAAAACGCCAGCCTGGTTGGACCAACTTCATGCGACCGTGAAGAAAGACAGCCCTCCTAGCCATTGCAAAGTCTCCTTGCTTAAGCGCATGACACTGCAGCACTCAAAGGTCATCAAATTTGTCCCAAATTCTCATCTGAGCAACCATTCGTGGGGGTGTCTTGCTATTGTGCACGATGCGACACCAGCAGAATGGCGACATTGGCGACAGCCTCGACGCTGGCCCTATCTGGACGACGGCGCCTGTGCTCCTTGGCACAACAAAATTCGAGCCAAGGTCTGACGTGCGCAATATCATGGTGACCGGCGGCGCCGGATTCATGTGAGATATTATCCCATCCTCTCTGCCCGCCCTTGACTCGTTGCTAACATGGGGGTATAGAGCATCGTGGGTTGTGCGGCATCTCTCTATTGCATATGCAGATTCGTATAAGATTATATGCTTCGACAAAATGGACTACTGCTCCTCCCCCAACAACACGGCTATTCTCACGGACCGCCCCAACTTTACCACCTACGTGGGTGACCTTACCCATCCGCACGAGGTAGTGGACTGCATGGAGAAGCACAGCATTGACACGGTCATGCACTTTGCCGCCCAGTCCCATGTCGACCTGAGCTTCGGCAACTCGTACAGCTTCACGCAGACCAATGTCTTTGGGACACATGTGCTGCTGGAGAGTGCCAAGAAGGTGGGCATACAGCGCTTCATCCACGTCTCGACGGATGAGGTGTATGGCGAGGTCAAGGGTGGCGAGGACGATGTACCCGAGGCCAGTATACTCGCGCCGACAAACCCGTACTCTGCGAGCAAGGCCGCTGCCGAGATGATGGTGCAATCGTACCAAGCGAGCTTCAAGCTGCCCTGCATCATTGTGCGGAGTAACAATGTCTATGGGCCGCACCAATACCCTGAAAGTACGTGGATGGAAGGTGTCTCGTTGGGGAGCATGTGCGCTAACAGCCGTAACTGAAGAAATCATATCAAAGTTTGCCTGTCTACTCAATAGAGGGCAACCCGTGGTTCTGCATGGAGATGGCAGCCCTACCCGGCGCTACCTCTACGCTGGCGACGCCGCCGACGCCTTCGACACCATTCTGCACAAAGGCCAAGTTGGGCAGATATACAACGTCGGCTCCTCTGACGAAGTGTCCAACCTCGAGCTATGCGCCAAGCTGCTCCGCGTCATGGGGATGGTGGACGGCGGCGACGCGAACCCCGCCGCCATCATGCAGCAGCCCGCTTTCCGCACCTGGGTCAAGTACACACACGACCGGCCCTTTAACGACTGCCGGTATGCGGTCGACGGATCCAAGCTGCGCGCCCTGGGCTGGAGCCAGCGGACCGGGCTGGACGAGGGCCTGCGCGTCACGGTCGACTGGTACCGGCGGTTCGGCGAGGCGTGGTGGGGAGACATCAGCCACGTCCTGACGCCGTTTCCCGTCGTGGATGAGGGGGGAGCGATCGTACCGGATTTCGAGCACAGAATACATGATGACCCGATGGACCCAGACGAAGAAGGCTCGGGGCTGGGGACGCCAGGGACGACGCAGCAGACACATGGGTGAGGATGTGGGAATGGGCACGTGTCGACCTGTGTATTCTGGAACGAGTCGCTGCTTTCCCTTCGGTTGCGAACCCGTGATCTTTTTCCGCATCGCTGCCTCGGTTGAGTTGGAAACGCTGTTGATTGCCTGGGGTTGGTATGGAGATAATTTCTCCAGGGCTAGCCTTGACTTGGGGGAAGCACCCAGACATTCCCAGCAAGCAATAACATATAATCAATAAAATTAAAATAGAAGGGAAAAATCCCCCCAAAAGACAAAAAAGAGAAGCAGCAAAAAAAAAAAAAAAAAAA
>LUFD01005518.1:397-30633 GCA_003025255.1 Cordyceps pruinosa
ATAGCTAAAATTACTTATAGTATAGAATTAGTATATAGCTAGCTAACTTTCCCTTCTAAAAGGGGAAAGGAATTAAGTAAGATAATTAACTCTTCCTTCTCTTTTAGAATACTTCTCTTCTATAAAGATTCTATAGTATCTCTTTAGCATTCCCTTCTATATGCCTATATACAAATTGTAACAAATAGAGATAAGGAAGAGCTTAAAAGGATATAAAAAAGGGTTTAATATATATACTAGAAGGTTAAAAAAGTAAAAAAATATAACTAAATTAATAATAAGTAGTAATTAAAATTAGAGACTTATAAAGTATATATAAGATAAGGTTAATTAGATATTATTTATATTTTTAGTAGTATTTTTATAGTATAAATAAAATAGCTAGGCGCCTAAAGTGGCCACTTTACTATAGTGGCCACTTTAGGCTGCAGCACCTATTCGGAAAGAGTGGGTGCGTGGCACGTGTAGTCGCCTGCGCCGTGTTGCTTGGTCGGCTTCGGGGCGTGATCTGCGATTGACTCAGATCGTCCAGGCAAAGCGAGGATTCGGTGGTTTTTTCGACCCGATGACTCGGGAGGTTACATTCGGACGGTCGGGGGAATTGAAAAGGAACCAGACATTGTACCAACTCGAATTCTATGTAAAAGGGCATGATATCGTTCATCCGACGCAACGTAGACTGCAGCATTAGCCTGAGTATACGGAATTTAATCTGAAAGCAGGAGCCAAACTCGAAATCTCCATTATGACTCTGCAAGCTGCAACCGAGACGCAACCGACCGATGCGGCCCCCGTCAACAATGCCGCCCAATTAAAGACAGCCCTCAATGTAGTGCTTGGCACTATGACGTTCGGCAAAGAAGGTTGTGCAATCCTCCCACACTGTCTCACACAGCCGCAGCCTTGCGTTTTCGCAATGATTGCCTCCTAAAGATAGCTGAGGCTGACAGCCATTATTCTTGACCAGGCGCTGAAGCTGTGTACACGATCCGAAAGACTGCGCCGCCGTCCTCGATGTCCTCCAGGCTCATGGCCACAACGAGATCGACACTGCGCGAGTGTATGGAACGTCGGAAGAGCTCCTCGGACAGCTGAACTGGAAGGAGCGCGGCATCGTGCTGGGCACGAAGCTCAACCCGCGCCGATTCGGACCTCATGCATACTCGCACAAGAAGGACGACCTTGAGCGCGGAGTGGCGGACAGCCTGAAGGCACTGCAGAGCGACTCGGTCGATTTGTGGTACCTTCACACCCCGGATGTAAGCTGCTTTTCCGACACCTATACGAACGATAACCCTTGTATTTACATGCTACTGCAATAGCACTCCACGCCGTATGCGGAGACCCTTGAGGCTGTCAACAACCTTTACAAGCAGGGCCACTTCAAGCGGTTCGGAATCAGCAACTACGCCGCATGGGAGGTTGCGCAAATTTGTGTATGCATTATTGCCCCTTGGCCCATCTGGAATTTGGTGCATCTGAGACAGAAAACCCTAACCAAGTTCCAGGAGCTCTGCGACCGCAACGGCTGGAAGCGGCCCGACGTCTACCAGGGTTGCTACCACGCGCTCCAGCGAATGGCTGAGCCCGAGCTGTTCCCATGCCTCCGCCACTACGGCATCGCGTTTTATGCATTCAGCCCCTTGGCCGGCGGCATGCTGACGGACAAGTACAGCCGTGACACCACTGAGCACGCCGCGGGCAGCCGCTACGACCCCAACAGGATGCAGGGCAAGAACTTCCGCGGCCGGTATTGGAACGATGCCTACTTTGATGCACTCGAAGCGATCCGCCCCGTGGCCCACGGGCTGGGCCTGACCACCGACGAGGCCGCGCTGAGGTGGCTGAGCCACCATAGTGCTCTGAAGCCCGAGAAGGGCGATGCGGTCGTCACGGGCGCAAGCAGCGCGGGGCAGCTTCAGGGCAACTTGGCCCAGCTTGAAAAGGGCCCGTTGCCTGAAGAGCTCGTCAAGGCATTTGACAAGGCATGGGCGATTGCGAAGCCGGTTTGCAAGCCGTACAGCATGTAGTTGCACATCTATGAAATGTGGTTTGCAGTTCTGGTTCATATATTTTCTTGCACTCGAAGACAATGGACAAACATCTCATCCACTTGCTACATACGCCGCGTAGTACACCCGCCATTTTATGTTTCTATGCTACTCGAGAGAAGGGGTTTGCTCCGTAAACGGCTGATACTTGACGCCCAAAGCCACGGCTGCGCTCCGGGAGCACTTGAGCCTGCTAGCCACCACCAGACGGCCGCAACTGTCCCGTACCGTCTGCACCAAACTCAGTAGCTCTTCCAGCTCCAGCTCCATCTCGTTCAGAATCTGTTGACGACACAGATCTCGCAGGCGTGCCTTTGCTTCAGTTCCCGGGCTGACGGCTCCCGGTTCTGGCAACAGTGGCAGCGCGAGGATGACGGTCGCTGTCTGACTGCCCCTCAGAACGTCAAGGTGGGCACGTAGTTCCGGCACAATGTGTGCATCGGCCGCTGTTTCGAGGCGAATGATGTATATGGCGGCATCTTTGACGGTCTGCACCGCCGCTGGCGTCCGCTCCTGTACCGCGATTCGTCCACCCCAGGCTCTCTCAGACATGCCATTTGTGTGTTCCGAAGATGGCTGCCGCAGCTGCACTATGAATCGGAGCGACTGGTGTGTTTCTGCAAGGACTCCTGCCACTCTTGTGGATTGAGCGCACGCCTAGACCAGACAAGAGAAGTCAGCCACTTTCGTGAGCACGGGAAGCACGCACCAGTCGTGACAGATGCAACTTACATCAACGACACACGCACCGCCGAGGCTGCTCCACCTCAGCCTGCTGAGGAGGTTCGTGACGCTGTCGTCGTCATCGCAGATGCACGCACAGTAGGCTTCCCACTGGCGCCGCAGCTTCGAAGTGTCAGCGCTCGCTGCTGCGGATGACATCGTCGTGGCGAGGGCCACCGCGTCGCTTTTCGGGCCGCACTCCGGGCAGCTTGCAACCCTTGCGGACGACATGGCCAGGGCGGTCGGCGCCGCGGTCTTGCCGAGGAACATTGCGGCATCGAGCAAGGCAAGGTTGGTCACAAAGGGTGCGGACAGCGGCGTGTGGGCGACGACACCGCGCTGAGGCTCGTGCAGAAAGCCAGCGGTGGCGGCCATGCGCACGACGCGCGCGAGCTGCCTTTCGGGCACGTCGGCGAGGTCAGCAATCTCCTCAAAGGACACGGCGCCGCTGAGGGGGATGAAGGCCAGGATCTGGAACTCATTGAGCCACTGCAGGCAGGCAAGGAGCTGGTTCTGGGCAGATCGATGCAGGTCAGCAAAGCCTGGGCGCGGCGAGGTGACCGGGAGTCGCTGGAGAGCCTCACCTGAATAGCCAGATTCTGAAGAAATTCGGCGGGCGTCTGAAAAGCGCCATTCGGTGCCAGGCTGAGACAGGTAGCTTCGCGAGAGACAGGACGGCCTGTGCTGGCACCGGCGACATGTCTGCTTGGTGCTACCGATGGCGCCGTCTGCTTCCCATGGTGACAGAGGCAAGATGAACTAGACGAAGCGCAATGGCAAGTTTCTCTGCTTTGCATTGTTTGGATACTTTGTCGGTTCCAAGATGGCAGAGTTCAACCTCCTCGTAGCCCAGAACGTCTCCCTGGACAAGGATATTCGATTCGACAAGGGTGTTGTCATAGCACGAGGCTTTGCCAAGTCTCAGATCTCGACAGCTACGTCAGGGACGCCTCGCATATTCTAGAATAGGACGCCGACTACTGAAAATACTGAGAAACTACAGATCATATTTCGCATGCAGTAACCCAAGCTTAGCTTTATGGCTAGATGTACAACTCCCCTCCCTGCAACGGGATCGCTGCGTGCAGCATCATCCCACTATCCCCGATGGAGACTGTCGAGCGTCGGATTGCAGATCTACTTTGCTCGTTTCTTGTTCAATAAGCATTGTCAGCTCGGACACGTTATTCCGCGCTGGTTACACTGATTCAGGCTCGACGCGGCACCTCTACCGGTAAGCCTAATGACGCGTACGAGATGGAGACTTGGTGGTCAGCCCTTCAACATCGTCCAATCTAATGCCTCTCTAGCCAGCCGGCAGCACCCGTTGCGACCCTGCTACCCCAGGCCCAGCCTGGACTCGCCCCCATGGTCCCGTCCTGCACCCCGAGGTGGACCTAGTGTGGCCATCGCCTGGTCGTCGTGCTCGCATGCGCAGACAATAAGCAGCCGGGCAGCACGTCGGCTAAGCAACCTGATGCCAACTCATGATTTGCCAAGTGTTATCTACTTGTGCTGTGTCGCCTCTTTTAGCTCCCGGTCCCACATCCGCCACAGGCCGGCTAGAACAAATGTAATCTGCTTCCCACACCTTCTACAACTCGCTACCACTGTGCCACCCACACAGTTGCACAGCGGCCAGCCGGAAGCGGGAAACATATTTATGTATCCGAGCACAATGTGTGATAACTAATTAATTAAAGCAAGGCTCGTTCGCAGACTTGGTGCTGGTCTGAAGCCAAGATTCTCGGATAGTGTGAACTACTATCACCAGAACAAGGAAAGACTCAACTCGGCCAATACGACATGTGCGGATGGCGGAAAGCGAGTGGCCTGTTGATGGTCCAAGCATCGCACCCACTATCCTGCAGCCAAGGGTCAGGCAGTTGCATCAGACCCCTGATGAGGCTGTGTGGTGTAGAATACATACTCCCACTGGGGGACGCTGTCTATGTTAGTTTTGCTGTGGCTTTTCTGCCCCATCTCAGCCCCTGCAGCAACTTCCCCCGCAGCTCTAGTCTGGCTGAGACATCGAGTGGACGCCAGTCTCGTTGTGCAGAAAGAGTCCAGCCGCAAAGGATAAAAGGGAAGGGACGCGTACGGTGCGTGCCGTCGACCAAGCTGGCGTGCCGCTAGCTCTGAGGGACTTGCGAGGCTTTTCCTCTCTTCGTTTCTTTCCCTCTGGCTGGCAGAAGTTTCCAAGGCCATTGGAAGATGGCCAAGCGACCAACTTGACCTCGACAGGCGGCGCAACTAGTGCCTAAATCTCAACTATCCCAAGTGGCCATTTGCGACAAACTTTACACATGGACGTTGCTGGATCCATCTTTTTCACGGAATCGGGGCCTCGTCTTGTTCGTGTCCTCATAATGTCTACCGCAAGGCATCCAAACCATGGCGAAGCAGCTGAGGGCGCCCAGGCGGTGGCTGGTGGTGCCCCAGGGCGTCCCAAGCCAAGGCTGCGAAACAGCTGCCACGCCTGCTCCGTGTCCAAGCTCAAGTGCCCCCAAGAGAAGCCGACCTGCTCGCGCTGCGCCAAGCGTTCGATCAAATGCGAGTACTTCGTTGCCAAGCCGGGAGGGCGAAAGCCAAGCAGAGCGTCGGGTGCCGGCCAAACTCGCAGGCGTCCGACGGACGGCGCGACTGACACGAGGCGTGCGGATGAGGGAGACGCCTTTGCCAAGGACGCCAGCGCCGGGCCCGCCCATCTGCCGCTGCAGCACGATGCCTGGTTCCATCTTCCAGCTTGCGCAGATCCCCAAGACGGCGAGGGCAATGCACTGCACTCGCCAGGTGTCCTGTTGCCTCACCAGCCTCTGTCTCCCAGGCAGGCTGGTATGGCGATAGACCTTGATATCCCTTTTGCCATGGGCCACCGAGTCTCGCCATCGTCGGCCTCTTCCAACCTCAACGGGCAAATGAACTTGGGCGATTGCTTCTCTACCCCCATGTCATTTACCACAGAAAGGACCGACTTTGACCTTCTCGGAACAGCCTCCAGTCTTTTCGCAACAGAAGACAGCAGTGACGCTCTTGACACAAGTTGCACCGGATGCGACAGCAGTAACAGCCACAGTGATCTTGGCAGCCTGCCGTTTACTACCGAATTTACACCATTTCTAGACAATAATACCCTTTCGGAGCTCTTTACCGTCTTCACTGCCGGCGACAGGCAGAATGCGCTGTCCACGCCTAGCCTGGAGCTACAACAGAACCACACACGAACAGCCTCCCCGCCACACTCATGCTTCTCACGAGCCTTACGATCTTTGGAGAGAATTTCATCCGAACCATGTTCCGGAAACTCTGGTGCACCGATCACAGCCGCTGGTGTGATTGCCGAGAATGAAGCTGTCATGGAAGATGTTGGCTCCATGCTCGAATGCCCCTGCTCTGAGGATGGTTATCTGTTATATGTTGCGGCACTGATCATTTCCAAAGCCTTGGATTGTTATTCTAATGTTGTGCAACGGGGCATATGCCCACCACAGACAGACGATCAGTCGCTCGCCCGTGGAAGCAGCGTCGAGAACGCTAGCGTGACATCAAGCTCTGGCACTGAAAGCATTCTAGAAGACAATCCTGTCGAAAGAAACCATCGCTACCGCGAAGGGCTAGAATCAGCGCGCATGACGGCGCAGCTAGTTCTCAGTGAACTGTATGTCGTGCGTCGCTTGGTTGCAAGGCTATCGGACAAGCTCAAAGGCCAAGCAGCGGGAAACGGAGCAAATTCCAGAAAACCCGGTATGGGTTTGATACATGGTGGTTATTCAGGTAAGACGGCATCGCCGGGCTTGCTCACAATGGGCAACCATTTTACCGAGGCGTTGTCGGGACAGCTCAAGGCGCTGTCATTAGACATCAGTCATCATCTGAGGACGGCTTGATGTAATGTTTGTGGCTTTCGGATGCTTTACTGCGTACTCAACCCTGCATAGACATATTGAGCTCGATTTAGTCCTTTTATCAAGTATGCATAAATCAAGTATGCATAAAAGCATTCAACTAAAGATACTACTGCTTGTTCCTCGCACCACAGATAGTGACGCAAATCGATCCGATCAGGCAACTGAGACAATCTGCGGCCGGCTCCCGAGTAATGTCCGCCGGGGACGCACACGCATATGTGAAATTTACGAGATAGAAGTCGGCTGCTTCTATTCCAGACTATTAATGTGCGAGCTGGCTCATTTCCTACGGGCTATTCTTCGCAAAATACGCATGGCGACACCACGGACCGCGGTGAGTGACCGGGAAAGTTTCATTTGAACTACCTGCAACTACAGAAGCATAACATGGTTCGCAACAGTAGTAACGATCCACAACAATTTAGCAGAAGTAGCACATAACTTTCCTATTTCACCAGACCGCCCCTGTGCAACGTAGTCTTAGAGTACACCCTCATTAGATACAACACAGACACCACAAGGATCCAGCCACAAGGCTGCACTAGGCAAAAGTTGCCGACGCCGCAAGCAAAGTGCCGGTTAACGGAAAGAGAGAGCGAACGAGATGCAGCCAGGCCCACTTGACGACAAGGCCCTTCCCGGCTGTCAGCATCTCAGCTTCGGAGAGCTGAGATTGCTCTGATGAGGCGAGCTGAAAAAGCTGCCTGTTCGTGGCCGCCATGAAGACCCACGTAAATGGTGCGATGCTGACAGTGGCAACGCCAGCCAGAGCGAACACCCAGAACGATCTATCCGCGCACCAGCGCTTGGTGACGGCGGTATAGCCGTGGAGAAGGCCCGTTCCCACCGCCACGGCGGGGAAGATGAGATGGCCGTAGTGGAAGAGCCGGGCCCATTGCCTGCCAAGATGTCTCGGGTCGGTGGCTGTATCCAGGATGACAGGGACGGATGTGAAGCAGAGCGACATCATGGCCCCTAGCAAGAACCCCGAGAAGAGCAGAAAGTAAGTAAGGTAGCCCATAGCCGATAAGTCCCCTCAACTGTCCATTGCGGGTTTCCACGTACCGGAGAGGAACGTGCCTGCGAAAATGCCCAGATGCTGACTCGTAGAAGCCGTTGTGGTGGGCATTGTGGATGGCGTGGTTGATACGGGATGGAGACTGAGTGAAGAGCCGGCGATGTAGTCGAGACGCGTTCAACAATCACTATTCTGCAGGCCCATTTCCCATCCTTGAGAGGATTTTAACAAGAACGAGAAACTCGTTAGTAAGAATATCGTCTCGGGACAAGAACCAATGTTTCGGAGCCTTGCCGGATCATGCCCAACAGCCACAGCAGCCATGGCATCCTTGGACAGGGATTATCTTGCCGATGGATTCCAATCACCCCGATGTGGATTCGCAACAACCTGTGGAGACGCCGAACGAATCCTCCCGAATATCACGACAATCTCCAGCAACAAGCCACGCCCATCTTGCTCTAGCCTTAACAGCCTCTTGTATTCAATGTTGCGCTAGCAGCCGAGACCTTGGGGGCCGCAGCCAATAACGGCCTTTCTAAAGCCATGATGACATTGAGGCTTTGGAGCTGAAATGGAAGCTACCACAAACGTTGGAATCGCCGCGATGTGGACATACAGAGGGGCCAGCTTACAATGTGGCTGATAGGGAGGAAATATCGGCACACGCCACCTGACATGGGTAGGAGCTTGGCGTGCTCAATCGCAAAATAGGTTAACGCACATGATAGGACTACATTTATGATACGTTCGATATAATCTCTAAAAGCCGAACTCCATGATCGTCAGGCCACTTCCATCGGGCGTGGTGCTACTCTTCATCGCCAAGCCAGGGCTGATGCTCTCAAAGAGATCCCCCCAGTCTTCCTTGGACCGTACCTTGCTGTTGAATCCCAGCATCATCTCCATGTCTAAGCTGCGCATCCACCACTCCATTGCGGCCGGCACGGTGCCGGGCGCCGGCACCATCATGTCCATGACGAGCAGCCTCGCCCCCGCCCGCACCCCGGGCACCAGACGCTCAATGATGCGCCTGACGTCCTTGTCCGGCCAGTTGTGCAGCACGAGGCGCAAAAAGTACGTCTTGCTCGGGGCGTCGGGCTCGTCGGGGCGCGCCGCGAAGAAGTCCCGCTCGACGAGCTGGACGCGGTCGCGCAGCTCTGGCGGCAGGGCCTGGCTGCCGACCGCCACGCTCTCGGCCTGGTCCTCGACAACGACACGGATGTGAGGGAACGCCCGTGCCAGGGCCACGGCGACGCCGCCCGACCCGCCGCCAATGTCCACCACCGTGTCCACCGCGTCCCACGCGTATGCCCGGGGGACGTACTTGACGTCGGTGGCCCGCTCCTTGCGGGCAAAGGCGAGCATGTTGTGGAAGCGCTGGAGCTGCTGCTCGTTGCCGGGCTGCGCCAGGTACGCGTACCGTTGCAACGTGGTGTCGCGCGATACGTTGAAGGCGGCTTGGTTGGCGGCGGTGCTCCCCGGCCACTTCTCATGGGCCTCCACTAGCCTGGTCGAGATTGGGAAGGAGTCTTCGCAAAGGTATTCGAGCTGGCCGCGCAGGATGGTGTCCGTGACGAGGAGGGAAGAGATGGCTGTGTGCGCCACATGCCCGGGCATCGGCTCGTGGAAGAGACGCTTGATCATGCAGAAACGAAGCATGCGGCGGAGGTTGGCGACACCGACTTCGCACTTGGAGGCGACATCGTCGTAAGCAACTGTTCCGGTGAGTGGGATGGCTTCGGGGACTTTGAAATGAAGAATCCAGCGAAGCGTGGAAATATCATGCATCTGCATGTGCTTCGTTAGTGCATGTACCACTATTTGACGGGGACTTTGAGGGAACTTACACCCCAGGCGAGAGAGAAGAGATGGTCAAAGGGGCCGGTGGTGAGATCGTAGACTGCCCTTGCCGCCTCACGAAGCTTCGCGCGAGACGCTTGTATAGCGTCTGGGAGGTCATCTGGCCAGTCCTGCCAGAAGGACACAGCCGGTATCGCATTCGCTTCAAAGACGTCCGTAATCGTCTTGGTCTCAGACTGGACTTGTTCGACAAAAGTCGCAAGCTTCTGTGGTGTTGGGTTGTCCATGTTGTCAATATTTCGGCTGTTTTGTATACAGCGAGACCTTGCCAAAGCAGAGGAAGGCGATTCAGTGCGTAGATAGAGTAAGAAGCTCAAGTACTTTCACCCTGTCCAAGAATGCAAATACTACGGTGGACGGGCTCACACAAGAACTGGCCCTAGATGAAAGTAGAGACGGTGATTTAAAGTAATGCTGGTCTGGATAACTTTGACGTGGCTCACCAGGAGCGTATCGTCCACACTGTCAATATCGATTCTGAGTGTTCGGCACGAAACAAGAAACCGCACGTCACCACGGCGTGGGAATATCGGTGCAATTCCCCCCGGCCTCAGCCCAGCTGAGCGACCGGGCTGTAGCAGCGGGGAGTACGGAGAGTGAGACAACTGAGATGCCTGAAGTCGCGCACTGTCGCAGATTGGAACGAAGCGTGTAAAACATGCCGTGCGATGCTTCACACTGGTGTTAAACATATCGTGGAGGCTGACTTGGACCGGGGAGAAGCCGCAAAATCCCGGAACGTGTGTCTTGCGATGATTACATGCACGATGAGTCGGGCTGGCTAATTGCTCAGAAACTGGAGATCGATTTTTTCATTGTACTTTTACCCAAGTAAGAGATGGAGAAAAGAGCCTTGAATAATTATATCGCGCTGTCCACAGGGGCAAAACAAAGTAAGATCGGTAAGCATCAAGATTCACAATCTAAAACTAAACCGTACAATGGAACCCAACTCGTACTCGTCCACTATTCTATAGCGTAATTCATGCGTTTCTCGGAACAAACATGCAGTGCGTTCCCTGCGGCAGTTTAGGAGCGAGATGATCCAGCGCATGCGTCGGCTGCTTCACCACCGTCACCTTCTGTCCATGCTCGTCGCATCCCTCCCATTTATACAGGGCCAATGCGTATGCCATGAGGATGTTCTGCTGCAACTTTGCCCATCGCATGCCGACGCAGGGATGACGGCCAGCGCCCCAGCCCATGACTATTCGATGAAGTTCTGAGTTAGTGCCATTGGGGTTCACTGTATTGGCGTACGTAGGAAGGGAGCCGAATGTCACTCACAGCCGTAAGCCTCGCTCTCAAATTCCTTGCCTCCATCTAACCAGCGCTCCGGATTCCATTTCATAGGTTCCGGGTACAACTTCTCGTTGTAGTGAACGTCAATCGTATTGTAGCAGGCAAAGCTGCCGGGCGGGATGACCTCGTCGCTACCCGGGATGGGAATGGGGTCGGCAGTGTCGTTGAAGCGGCCCATGGGAAAGGCAACCCACATCCTGATGGCTTCCTTGTAGCATATGTCGAGGGCCGTTGACATTCTCTCCCAGCCATCGAGTGTGAGCGAGTCGAGCTTGTCTACCAGCGGCAATTTCTTGTTGGCGTCGCTGCAGGCCGCATCGGCCGAGGCAGCAATCTCTTGGTAAATCTTCTCCTGCCATTCAGGATGGTGCGCAATCATGTTGAGAATGGAACCCGAGATGACACCCGTGTTTGCACCTGCGATAAACAGCATACTGATCACAAAGGTTCGGATAAAGTCCTCGCTGTCACCCGTGTCGATCAGATACTGCAGGGCATCGTCCACACGAGGTGCACCTTTCTGCATCCGCCTGTGTACCAGCGGCGTCACAATTTTGGTCAGACCCCAGCGTCCATAGCGGCGCTTCCAATAGGCTGGGCTGAGGTAGGACAGCCATGGTATTGCGAGAAGATGCAGACTGTTGGTAAACTGAAGGATCGGGATATACTTCAGCAGAGCTTCTAGCGTCTTCAGGTCGTCCACGAACTCGTCGGCTCCAACGATGCGACTCCCCTGCGCAATGACAATGCGGAAGCAGGTCTCGGACGGGTTGGTGACGGTGGCTGCGTTCTCTGCAATGGCCTCGAACGCCCTACGGGCGTCTCTGGTGACGAAGGGAAGGCGTTTCTCCAGATTTTCGGATTTCTGAAGCTCCAACAGTCGCCGCTGTGCGTAGGTCCGCCCGCTGGACCCGGTGCCTTTCCAGATGTCGTGGATGACGGTAGATCGCCCGTCAATGAAGTCCGGCCCGTGGCCGATGAGAGTAATTCCCTTGATGAGATGAAGGCTCCGGTGGTCCAGGTACATTTTGCGAGCAGCTTCACCTGACACCCCGACGACGTGGTTCTTTCCGAGCCAGAAGCTGAAATTGCCCGTCCTGGATTCATCCATCGCCTGCTTCCAAAAGCCCCTAATGCCATTGTTAGCTCTGGTAAGTAGTCTCGGAGTGTACATATTCGGACCCAATCCGAGCTCGGAAATGGGCAACCGTACATCTTCTTAGTAAAAAAGTCCCAGGAGCCGATGAACGGCATCGTATTGGACGTGAATGCTGGTGCTTTTTTGTCCACCTTTGGAGTGTACGACATGTACATCAGCAACACCGCCAAGGGTGCCAGCACCGTGGTCAAGGCCACAGTCAGAGGCGAAAAATCGCCCAGTCCAAGACCGGACCACATCTCTGCCGTTTTTTGGAATGTGGTGTTGTAAGCCATGTTCGAAGCAGCGTTTTGGATGAGCTCCGGCGTGATGAGAAGCGAAAATACCAATGCCGCGCCCGACGTCAAGACTAGAGAACCTCGTAGCAAAACTTTCCACGTCGGTTGAAGAAGATGGTGTAAATAATAAAGGCGTGAACAGCAATTGCTACATCCCGACGGTGTAAACCCACAACGGACTGATGCCGACATGTCGGGAGCATACTAGCGGGCGGTAACCGGGACGGGGGCAATGACAACTTCCCGAGTACGACTCTTGTTCCTAAACCCCGAAAGCAGCTGAAGCTAGCTGAATAAATGTGGCGGTAAGGCTGAATGTATTAGAAGGATGGAAGCAAATAAGAAGACCAGGAGCAAGGGACAGAACCCAAGGATGAAACCCTGCTCCTCAATCGTCGTCTGCCCATCATCACTCGGTCGCGATTAAGAGAACACACACTTGAGAGTTTTACTTTAATTTCAGTCTTCTTTTACTTCTCTTGACTCTTCTTCCTTATTGTTTCCTGCTTCCTTTGCTCTACGTACATTCCAACGATGACGCAATTACCGGAACAAGACAGCAACAGAGTCTACATTTTTGGCGACCAAACATTCGACTACGAACGTTCGCTAGCTCGCCTGCTCCTCTCCAACAATGTACACTTGATCAAGTTCTTCTCGGCTAGCTACAAGGCCCTTCGCACGGCGCTTGGTCGCCTTCCGCTGCATTCTCAGGACTCAACTCCCAAGATCTCCAGCATTGCCGATCTCCTTGCCAGAAAACGAGATGCGTGCATCAGCCCTGCGCTCGAGCAGGCGCTGTGTCTCATCCACTCCTTTGCCTCATTCATATGGTAAGTACCAGGGCCTGTATTCAGCTTGTTCAAAGAAAAGACAAATGAGTAACAAGATTCTAACTAACATCCGTGGTCTAGGGCGCACTCCGAGGGCGGGATGGCCTTTCCCACAGCTCAAAACAGCCAGGTCTTGGGCTTGTGCACTGGGGCCATCGCCGCTGCAGTAGTGAGTACTGCTGGGAACTGGGATCAATTGATACCTGCGGCTGTGCATGCCGTCGTCATTGCTCTCCATACAGGTCGTCGGGCCTCTCAGGAGGCTTTGTCGATAGATTGCGGTATTGCCACACCCTCTTCTTGTGGCTCGACTGGACACTCCATGCTTGTTGCTGGCATTTCTGTGGAGGAAATGACAACCTTACTCAAGGGCTTCAACTTTCAGGCACTCTCTTCTCGCTATGCATATATCAGCGCTACCTCTACAGCCGGCCTGACTATCAGCGGCCCCCCAGAGGTGCTGGGCCGGTTAGCCAGAGAAGATGCGCTCTGCCAGTTTCAGACAGTCAGGCTGCCCATTCGGAGTCTTTATCACGCGCCACACTTGTTCAGCCAGGAAGATGTCGCCACCATTATTGATCTTTCCAGATCTCCAACCCCTGCTGGAAACAATACTATGGCGACAACCCCGATACCAATGCTGTCGTGCGGCACTGGTCGTTCCTTCTGGGCGACGAGCTCTTTGGCAAGACTAGAGGGTGCAATAAACGACATTCTGACTCGTCCAATGAAGGTAGACAAAGTCATTGATCATCTTGTTTCCTCTTTCGATGCCGGTAGCCCCGCCAATGTGCTAGTGGTGCCTATTGGCACGGACGCTGGCGAGGCGATCCGCAGCCGCCTGAGCTCGGCGCTCAATGGCCGGGCCGTTGACCTGGCACCCATTCAGGCATCGATTGGCAAGCTCACTTCCCTGAATGGAGCGATGGCAAGGTCCAAGATTGCGGTCATTGGCATGGCTGGGCGATTCCCTGGAGCATCGACCCCAGAAGAGCTGTGGGAGCTCTTGCAGAGCAAGAAAGACATGTGTCAAGAGGTGCCTGCTATGAGATGGAACGCAGATACGCACGTGGACATGTCTGGCAAGGCAAAAAACACGAGCAAAGTTCGCTGGGGCTGCTGGATTGACAATCCAGATCTCTTTGACGCTTCGTTCTTCGCCATTTCGCCCCGCGAGGCACCCCAGGTCGACCCTGCCCAGCGACTTGCCCTGATGACAGCGTACGAAGCCTTGGAACACGCTGGTGTCGTCCCTGGCCGTACTCCATCTACTAGGCAAGATCGCGTCGGGGTCTTTTACGGCGTTACAAGCAATGATTGGTGCGAGTCCAACAGTGGCCAGGATGTGGACGCTTACTACATCCCTGGTGCCAATCGTGCCTTCATACCCGGGCGCATAAACTACTTCTTCAAGTTCTCGGGGCCGAGTATGGCTATCGATACCGCATGCTCTTCTAGCCTTGCAGCTATCCATACAGCGTGCAACGCGCTATGGCAAGGCGATGTTGACATGGCTGTGGCTGGCGGCACCAATGTGCTGACGAACCCGGACATGACCACGGGGCTTGACAAAGGCCATTTCCTCTCCGCTACAGGCAACTGCAAGACCTTCGACGCAACGGCAGACGGGTACTGCAGAGGCGAAGGCGTTGCAACCGTTATTCTGAAGCGGCTCGAGGATGCCATCGAAGACGGCGACACCATACATAGCCTCCTCGGCAGTGCCTATACGAACCATTCGGCCGAGGCCGAGTCCATCACTCGGCCCCATGTCGGCGCTCAGAAGGACGTTTTTGAACGGGTTCTCAATGACTCAGGTACAGCACCGTACGACATCAGCTACATCGAGATGCACGGTACCGGCACGCAGGCCGGTGACACGCGCGAGATAAGCTCCGTCTGCGATGTCTTGGCTCCGCTCGGCACCAAACCTCACCGGCGGCCTTCGGACAGACCGTTGCATTTAGGTGCGCTGAAATCCAACATTGGGCACGGTGAATCCGTCTCGGGGGTGAGCGCCCTGATCAAGGTCATGATGATGATGCGCAAGCAGGAGATCCCGCCTCACTGCGGCATCAAGACTCGCATCAACCCTGCATTTCCCACGGATCTTGCGGCGAGAAACGTCCACATTGATCTCGAATCGACGCCCTGGCCGCGCGCCGGTGGAATGCCGCGAAAGGCCATCATCAACAACTTTAGTGCCGCTGGGGGGAACACATCGTTGTTGGTCGAGGAGCCACCATGCACTTCCACAGGCCTGTCAACTACAGTCAACCCCAACGAAACTCGACCCATCTACCCTGTGGCAGTGACTGCCAAGTGTTCCAAGTCGCTTCGAGCCAATGTGGAAGCTCTTGTGGCACATCTCTCTAGCAGCCATGGTTCCGCGGTCCCCTTACCAGCCCTCTCTTACACCACCACTGCTCGCCGCCAGCACCACCGTCAGCGCATCATTGTATCTGCCAACACAATTGACAGTCTAAAGTCACAGTTGGGTGAGATACTACATGGGCAAGATTCTGCGACAGACAGCCGCGCCCCCGTCCCGCCAAAGAACATCGTGTTCTCTTTCACCGGTCAGGGGTCGCAGTACCCTGGCATGGGCAAGCGGCTCCTCGAGTCGCTCGGCGTTTTCCGTGATCAGATCCTTCGCTTTGATCAGCTTGCTCGACGTTTCGGGTTCCCCGGCATAATGGGGCTGTTCAATGCCAGCCAGGGCGAGGAAATTGGTGACTACAGCCCTACTGTCGTGCAGATCGCCAATACTTGTATGCAAATTGCGCTGGCTCGGATATGGATCTCATGGGGCATCTCCCCAACTGCCGTCGTTGGCCACAGCCTCGGACACTACGCGGCATTGAACATTGCAGGAGTTATATCTGACTCGGACACAGTCTACTTGGTCGGTCGCAGGGCTCAGCATCTGCAGGACATGTGCACGCCCGGCTCACACGCCATGTTGGCTGTTTTTGCTTCTGTCACAGAGATAGATAAGATGGCCAAGGACAGTAACGTTGAGGTTGCTTGCATCAATGGACCCAAAGAGACCGTTCTCGCTGGCACAGTCGCTTCGGTGGCTGATGCACAGCGAGCACTGGCTGCCGCGGGTATTCGCAACACCCTCATCAAAGTCCCGTATGCCTTCCACTCGTCGCAGATTGCGCCCATCCAGTCTGCCTTTCGTCAGGACGCACAGGGCGTGGTCTTCAACAAGCCTGAGATCCCGGTCCTCTCGCCGCTCAATGGCAACGTCGTCCAAGAATCCGGCGTTTTCGGACCAGACTACCTCGTTCGTCATGCAAGGATGCCGGTTAATATGAAGGGCTGTCTTGAATCTGCCTCGGCCGCGGGAATCCTGTCAAACGGAACATACTCCATCGAGTTTGGACCCCATCCTGTGGTGTCAGGCATGATCAAGTCAACCCTCGGCCCGGGCATTACAGCGCTACCTACTCTACGTCGCAACTCTGATCCATGGGATATTTTATCCAAGACCCTCTGCTCCCTTTACTGCAGCGGTCTGGCGGTGAAATGGGACGGATACTTTGCCGATCACCCGTCTGCAAGAAGAGTTGTTCAACTTCCCGCCTATAAATGGGATCTCAAATCATTCTGGATTCCATATAGGAATGACTGGACTCTGACAAAGGGCGACATTCCAATCAACAGCCCATTGTCGCTTCCGCCTCCTGATGCTAACCCCGCCGCCCGGAGCCCGCCAACGCCGCCAAAGATTAAGACGAGCAGCACCATTCACAGAGTGCTCACAGACATTGACAACAACGACGGCTATGAAATCTGCATTGAGTGCGACGTGAGCCGCGACGACGTGAGCCCGTTTTTCCAAGGCCATAAGGTGGATGGCTTTGCTCTCTGTACGCCGGTAAGTGCGGAGCTGGCCACCCACGTCCTCGTATCTTCTGACATTCCAAAACAGGCGGTTTACGCAGACATTAGCTTTTCCATCGGTACCTACATTCTCGAGCGCTTCCACGAGCGCTTCCCCTACAATCCCGTTGTCAATATTACCGATGTTGACATCACAAAGGCCCTGATTGGCTCCGCCGACTGGAAGCAGATGCTCCGTTGCACCGCCAAATTCGACTGGACAGGTCGCAGTGGCAAGGCTTTCTTCACTGTTCATGATGTAAATGGCTCTCTTTCGCACTCCACACTCAGGTGACGCCGCAGTACTGCCATGACTAACAATGTTTCTAGGAGAATGGTGTTGAAGCCGGGCAGCTTGCCAACTGCCAAATTAAATTTGCTGACAGGTCTGAGCAGCAGCGCCTGCAGCAAAACTTATCCAGCTATCAGGGCCATTTTGATAGGATGCGGCGCCAGTGTGCTGATGGCAAAACGTGCCGTTTCAGTGGCCCAATGGCGTACCGCATGGTCGCCACGCTGGCCGAGTTCAACCCCGACTACCATTGTATTGATGAAGTCTTGCACGACAACCAGGACTATGAGTCTGTTTGCACCGTCAGCTTCGGTCAAATGAAGAAGGGCGGTACCTTCCACATCAACCCCGGCGCAATCGACGGCCTGACACAGTCCGGTGGCTTTGTCATGAACGCCAATGACGAGACCAATCTCGAGACGGAGGTGTTTGTCAACCATGGGTGGGATGAATTCCAAGTATTTGAGCCCATCAGAGATGACTGCCAATATCGAACGCATGTTCGTATGGAGCCTGGTCAGGAACAGCTCTGGAAGGGCGACATTGTCATCTTCACAGAGGGACGGGCAGTTGGCCTAGTCAAGGGGATCCGGGTAAGTTACTAGGCCTCGCTATTCTCTCATTTTTACTTGAATACTGACTCTTTATCATGCAGATCCAAGGCATCCCTCGACGACTTCTCAGGTTTATCCTCACACAGGCTGCCAAACCACCAAAGTCAAAGGCTAAGGTCACCAATGAAACACCCGCGACGGCTGTTCCGGTCGCAGAGTCATCAGCTCTACCAGTCCCATCGTCCAAGGTTATCACGCCGACACACTCCACCGTCTCCCAAGGCAAAGCAGCGAGTGTAGCTCCAGCGGTGCAGCCTCCAGTTGTCTCGCAAGCCGTGCCTACGACGGTCCACGAGGCTGCCGACAGCGCGGGAAGCGACGACGAAGTCAACGAAAAGTTTGGCGATGTGTTGAAGATCATTTCTGAAGAGGCTGAAATTGGTCTTGATCAGCTGACCGACGATACGTCGCTTGTTGATCTCGGCCTGGATTCCCTCCTCGTGCTCATGATTGGGAGCCGTCTCCGGGAGGACCTCGACATGGATGTGGACACTTCCTCACTCCTGTCGTCACTTGGGTCCATCCGTGAGCTTCGAGAGACTCTATTCCCTGACCGTGGCATGTCCAGCAGCATGTCCAACTCTGCATCCTCTGTCGACACTTCTGCATCGCCATGGGAGCCCGGTCCGTCTACTCCGGCCTCGTTTACATCTGTGTCCCCTCCCGCCCCAAACTCACCTCCGGCGACCTCTGTTGTTTTGCAGGGTAATCCGCGCAGTACAACCAGAGTTCTTTGGTTCTTCCCAGATGGAAGTGGTTTGGCTTCTTCCTACGCCCCGTTGCCGAGAATTGCGGACGACTTGGTGGTCTACGGGTTGAATTCCCCGTATTTGAAGAAGGGCACCCACATGGACTGCAGCTGGGACGAATTGGTCGGGAGCTTCCTCGCGGAGATCAAGCGTCGCCAGCCGAGCGGGCCGTACAGCTTCGCCGGCTGGTCTGCGGGCGGCATCCTTGGGTTTCGCGCTGCGCAGATGCTGATGGGTGCAGGAGAGGTGGTCAAGGATCTCGTCATTCTCGACTCTCCGCCTCCCGAGAATCTGCAGATGCTGCCGGAGCACTTTTTCGAATTCTGTAGTTCCTCCGGGCTGTTTGGCGGACAGGGAACCGCGCCGGAGTGGCTGATACGACATTTCAGAGCCATCAACCGGGTCCTGAGCTCGTACTATGCCATGCCGCTGACGGTCAACACGCTGCGCCAGGTGAACATCCTCTGGGCGTGCGAGAGTTCTGTCAATGAGATGTTCCACCCGCAGCCAGACGATCCGCCTCAGATGAAGTTCCTGACGGATAAGCGGACAGACTTCACCGCTGGGGCTTGGGCGCGCCTCTTCCCCGGCATCCCCGTGCATGTTGAACGGGCCGTCGGTCAGCATCACTGGAACTTGTTGGTAAGTTTTTTCGCGTCTCCATGACAATGTCTTCCTCGCCTGACTGACTGGCGATGCAGAAGGATAAATCGGCAGCCGACGTGGCGGCATACATTGCACGAGTTCTTGAGCAGTATTGATCGGCTTTAACCTGAAGTATTACTTTGTTGCTTTTTCTATAATATTTATTTCGTTGTCTTTATTCGTTCCTTGCCATGTATTATCATGTTGGGTTTGTCTGTAGCTCAACTTCGGTCTCCCAGCAGAGCCTGGTTTCGCGGGTAGAATATCCATCCAATAAAACCGTCGGCATACAACATGGCGTACCTGTCTAGTCACCAGCGCGAAGCAGCTTCAACGCATCTCCCCAAATGCCCCCCTGAGAACTTTCCCTCTGTCACAGCCCACTTTGACTGCCTCCGATCTCCCCATTTCCCCCTCAGAAAAGGGGAGGCAGCTTGCGCGCGTCGTTGACATTGTTTAACCTGGCCTGTGGGTCGTCGGGGGTCACACAACAAAAAGCGACAGTTTCGGCGCCGAGGGTGAATTCCTTGCTTCCGAGCTTCCAATGCAGCCCCACTACCCTTCAATGCCACCAATCGGAGGCCTACCAATGCTTTCGTGTGAATGAGGCCCGACACTTGCACCAGGTCACCTCGGCGCCGAGAAGGCAAATATAAGAATCTGCGCGGCCAACAACCTCCTTCTCTCCTTCACTCTCGATGATACATTGAAATTCAGCAAGTCTCTCGTTTTCAACGATGGCAGCGAAGCAGGGCGAAATGGACGCGCAGCGCTCGGACGGCGAGAAACTGGCCAAACCCGTCGCCAGCACCGGCAATCCTCCGCCAACGGGCCTCAACTTTGCGCTTCTGATTGTCGCCGTATTCTCTGTCATGTTCTTGGTTTCCCTGGTAGGCCACTCTTCGAATCGGTATATTATTCAAGAAAAAAGCGCGACGAAGCTAACAGCGCGGTTTAGGATAAAATGATCATCTCGACTGCCATTCCTCAAATCACGGACGAGTTCCATTCCAAAAACGATATCGGCTGGTACGGCACGGCATACCTTCTCACCAACTGCTCTTATCAACTGGTTTTTGGGAAGTTGTACACCTTTCTACCAGTGAAGCCAGCTTTTCTAGCAACGTTACTGCTGTTTGAAATTGGTTCGGCCATCTGCGGTGCCGCCCCGAACTCCATCGCCTTCATCTTCGGGAGAGTCATTGCCGGTCTTGGAGCCGGCGGCGTGCTTCCAGGTGTGGTATGTTCTTATCTCCTTCATTCCCTCATTAGAGGTGTCGATAGAGTCTTGCTCGCACACTCACTAACATGACATCAATCAGATCGTCATCCTTGTCTACGCCGTCCCACTTCAAAACCGTGCCAAGTACTTTGGCTTCTTTGGCGCCATATTCGGCCTCGCCTCAGTACTTGGACCAACCGTAGGCGGCGCGTTCACCACACATGTCACCTGGAGGTGGTGCTTCTACATTAACCGTGAGTATTTGGAACCTGGAAATACTTGGGCCATGACTCTGATATTATCCTGCCTTTGCCTACGCCAGTTCCGATCGGCGCCGTCGTAATGCTTGTGGTTCAATTCCTGCTGCATGCCCCCGAACAACCTAATACGAACAAGTCACTCAGGGAGCAAATAAGGCAGAGCAATGTGTTGGGCTTCGTCTGCCTCGTTCCGGGAGTTGTCTGCCTCTGCCTCGCGCTCCAGTACGGCGGCACCACCTATCCTGTAAGTCGTGAATGCTTCTACGTTTGAAATCCACGGGGTTTGCTAACTGAAAGATTCCAGTGGAACAACTGGCGTATTATTCTACTATTTGTCGTGTCTTGCCTCCTGTTGATTGGTTTCGTTGCTGTGCAATTCTTGCAACCAGACCAAGCAATCCTCCCCCCGCGCATCCTCCTTCAACGTAGCATCCTTGCTGGCTTCTGGACAAGTCTTTGTATCGGCGCACACCAGACCATTTTCTGTGAGTTCCGTACAGAATTCTTATGGCCTTTTCTCTAACCCGCTACTTAGTGTACTACTTGCCCATTTGGTTCCAAGCCATCAAGAACAAGTCGGCCTTCCAAAGCGGCCTTGACCTGCTCCCTATGGTGCTTGTCACGGCAGCGATTTCTATTATAAATGGCCAACTCATCTCTTACTTTGGTTACTACACGCCATCTCTCATTGTTGGAGCGTGTCTTACCGCGGTCGGCGCGGGCTTGATTACAACACTCGGCGTCAACTCCTCAGATGGCATGTGGATCGGGTTCCTTATTGTGTATGGACTCGGTCAGGGATTCGCATCGCAAGCCGCGAGTATGGCCGCACAAATTGTGCTTCCTAAGAAGGACGTTTCCATTGGCTCATCACTAATGTTCTTCGGGTATGTCGAATGAACTCTACTGGAATCATGTCGCCGAATACTAACGCTACGGTGTTCCACATTATAGTCAAACGCTCTTTGGCGCAATCTTTGTCTCTGTAGGACAGAATGTGCTTGATAACCAACTGGCCAGGCATCTAAGTGGCATTCCAGGCGCATCTGAGGACCTCCAGAAGAGCTCCGGAGCCACAGACATCCTGAGCATGATTGACGTTCAGTATCGCGGGCAGGTGGTAGAGGGGTACAACGATGCGCTTCGCGTCGTCTTCCAAGTTGGTCTTTGCATAGCCTGTCTTGCTGTTCCGGGCGCGCTCGCCATGAGGTGGCGCACGGTCAAGCAGAAGTTCCCGCCCAAGGATATCAGCAGCGCGGAAATGGGCAAGGGCGGAGGCAGCGAGGACGCGACTGGTAAAGGGGGAGACAAGCCCGCGCAGGGGAATTCCGATACAGCGGAAGCTCCCAAGCGCGAAACTGATGCGGCTGCCGAGAAGAAATAAAATCAGGTCACTGTCAGAATTACATTCCTTGGAGGGTTAATACAGCCAATCGGCTAAAGGGGAATATTTGGTCACGGACGAAAGGTTCGATCTATGTACAACAGTTCTACTTCACTCCGTTCTTCGCAGTTAGAAAAAAGCGATGTTACTCTAGTTCTATTCACATTCTTGGCAAATTGCCTTGTCATCCGTCCATCCAAGTGGAAATAATTGCATTGCATGCGGCACATCAGCACATCATAAACACCAATGGGCGGAACTCAACCTGCATGTCTCCCCCGCCATCTTGGCCGATTACTGGGCTTGCAAGGCAATTTGTGGTCTTTCGAAACGAGAGGCTGTAGCATTGCGATCGTGTACTTCACAAGCACTATTACAACGAGCACTATCACAGCGCGTACTCAGTCTTCCATGCGCGAATACATGGCGATGTCTACCCTAGACTTAGAAGCCCCTTGCAGAGCGAAAGCCGGCCACAGTTCTGTGACCACGGGCGGGTTTAGTAGGTCAACCACCACGCGACCTAAAGTCCGAGTGAACGTGCGCGCTCATCTGACCTGAAAGGTCCGTGACACTTGTGTGAGAAGCGGGCTACCACAGTAGCACTCACAGGAGAAGCAATTGTGAAACTTGTTACTTAATGAGCCGGCTATTCCGTGTAGCTGGCTACTGGTACAGCCAAGTTTAATTGTCGACCTATCCTACAAAGTCTAGGGAGCCGCTTTTGGACACTTGTATTGCCGACAAAGTAGGCGACTATGCCGTTTCTAGAGCAGGGGGGCATTGAACATCTCTAAAAACCGGTGTAAATTGAAAGTAAACTGATTATGAATATATAAACATTATCAAGAAACAAAATTCATCTGTCAGAAGGATTTGACAGCACTGTCGAGGCAGCCGGGGCCTCGCGCGACCGTTGCACGCAAGTGGTGAAACTAGCGGGCTGTCAGTAAACGCTGCGGCTATCAGCCTTCAGGGGAGGAAGCATACCTAGTCGGAAAGTCTTGCCTTTACGCGAAGGAAGAGCTAAGCGTCCAGAGCTTTAACTTAAGACGACTTAGCAGCCTGCTTGTTGGTGTTGGCAGCGCCCTGGGTGATGGGGGTGACAAGGCCAATGGCGTCCTTGGGAATGTCCGAGGCGGCCTTGATGAGGGCCTGGAGGAGACCGGTGGCGGCGCCGGCAGGGTCGCCCTGGATGGCCTTGCGGATGGTATCGCCGGGGATGTTGAGGATCTCGTCACCGAGCTTGAAAAGGTCGGCAACACCGTTCTGGGCGGAACCGCCGACGCCGTTGCCGCCGAGGAGGCTACCAAGGGGGCCGAGAATGCCGCCAAAGTTGGTCTCACGCTTGGTGGGAGCGGCGGAGACGGCCGAGCCAGCGGCGAGGATGGTGGCGATGATGGCAGAGGTTCTCATTTTGACTGATCGAAACTTGTTCTGACGAAGCAAAGAAGTTGGCTTGAAGAAGGAAAGAAAGGAAAGGAAAGGAAGTATAGGGCTGAAGAAGAGAGGGCTTGTTGGATGATCCCAAGATAAACTACAGGGCGAAAGGCGAACTTTAAGTATCTTTTGCAAATGTAGATGGAATCATGAGTTCTTTCTGTCTTAGGCTTTCGCCATCCATTAAAGCCAAGAAATTGCCCGAACCACAAACTCTGGAAATGCCCAGGAAAGAAAGTAACACTCAGACCGACGACCAGTTCCTGGGGCTTGAGCGCTACCTAATCGGGGAGCGAAAATGGCGGTAGCCGGAGCTCATTGGCCATGGAGCCGGCCAAATGTGGGCGACACGGCCGCTTAGACGATTGTATCAGGAACGGTGGCTGTTCTTCAGGCGCGGATGGGGGCGGCGCACTGTCGTCAGGGGTACAGGTCGGTAGGGGTGCGAAACGAAGAGCCCAAGCCACAGGAAGTGGGTGCTCCTACCTTATCGTTCCAAGGTTTTTGGTGACCATTAAGCAGTCCCTCGTACCTTACGAGCGGCCGTGCATTCATGCGAAGTCGATCCGGTGCCTGTGTCGCGGTGGCCGACGCGGGCCATGCCACCAGAGCTCAGGCAGCACATTAGAGTTTAGGGAAAGGGGGCCAGCACGCCACTGCCGCCTTGCAGGCTGCAAAGAAACCATCCAAGAGACTAAAAATAAAGATCAAAGGGCGTGCTAGGCAGGGCGGAGGCTAAAGGAACTTTCGTTGGCTCGCAACGTGGTGGCGGAAGAGGGATAGGGTGTCTCAGCTCCTGGATCCCCGGGCGATGCCCACCCAGTCTTGGCTCGTGAAATCCCCATCTCCCACGTTCATGTCACACTTCGACAGCAGATAGATTGCGCGAAGAGGCGGCAGCCATGCAGGGAATGTCCGGGCAAGGGACTCAAGCGACGTCCGAGCCGGGGACCCTTGTTTCGGCTGTATGCAGGCTTGTTTCCAACCTGGTCCTTTTTTATCTCGAACCCCAAGCTTTCCGTTTCCATTCTCGCCGTTCTAGCGTTGACGTGCATAGTGATCGCCAAGGCTAGTGGTGGATGTTTGTAAACAAGACAGCTGCGGGCAACGAGTCGGCTTGCACACTCAGTGCTGCTTCCGCGTCGGCTGATATTTCTCGGTTTTCTTGTCTTCCCCGTGATATTGCACGATCCGAGCTCCGCGCACGATGGCCGCTCAGGACACAGCCCACCGTTCGTGAGCCGTTCTGCGTCGCAGCGGCCGTTCCGGTCGCGCCGGGGCGGCCATCGGCGAGAAGCAGGCGGCCTCAGCGCTGCGCGAACTCAATTCCCATCCGTGGCATTGCCTGCTGAACGGCGGGAGACCATCGTCCTAGCGTCCCAGCGTCCCGTACCACCTCTCCCACGCCACGCTCCAACGGAGGCGCCAGGTCCCCTTCTCCGGTTTTGCCGCATTCGGAAGTCTGACACTCGGCCGCCGCTCCGCCGCCCTCTCCACCGCGAACGCTCAGTTCGCCCAAGCGTTTCAGGCACGGCGATGTTCAGGGCGGCCCTGGTCGCATAGCCGTCATTTGCGAGTCCGCGCCCCGGGGCTCAGGGCTGAAGGGTTGCCCTTCCAAGGCCGCCGGCGTGCGCAGGGACTGCAGTTGTCGGCTGATTGTGTCATAGGCCAATCCTCGAGGGCCAATTTGAGTTTGGCTACCGGTGTGATTCTGCGCTATCGTCGACGGTCCGAGACCAGAAGGATATATTAGAAGTCTGTATTCCCGTGCTGTCTCTCACTCCAATCACAAAGCAAGTTCCGTCTTTAATCCAGTCTTTTGCAGTCTATTTATCTTGTTCTTGTCCCGGAGACAGCAATTGGCTTCTTCTTTCCCTCTTTAACTAATACTCCCAATTCCGATCTCCTTCGAGTTCCTTAGACAAGATGCGCTACTCTATCATCTTCACCACCTTCGCCGCTGGTGCTTCGGCCCACGGTATCATCCGCAACGTCGTCGGTGCCAACGGTGTCTCTATGCCCGGTCTTTGCGGTATGTCGATAGCCTGTGCCATGTGCCGCACCCTTTTCCAGCCTCGAGGTATCCTGCTAACACGATGCATAGTTGCTGATGGCACTCCCCGTAACTGTGCTGCCAACGCTTGTGGTGCCCAGGCCGATACCGGCATCATCCGTGATGCCGACATTGCGGGCGGCAGAAGCCCTCTCGGCTGGACCCAGGGTAACGGCGATTGTTTTGCTGGCCCCGTCATCGCTTCCTTCATGGGCAAAGGTAACGATGTTGCTACCAACCAGGGTGCCTCCGGCTCGGTCGGCGTCGAGGACGCCATCCCGTCCAACATCCTCAGCCAGCAGCGCAACCAGCGCCGTGAGGAGCACATGAACGAGATGCGCGGCATCTTCAGCGGTCTTTTCAACCTCCCGATCATCGGTACCCTGGGTCTCGGCGGCAAGACCAACGACTATCCCAAGGAGACCATCGTCGGCGACATGGCCGGCCAGGGTGCTGAGAAGGGCATGCCCACCAGCAACGACAAGGGCGAGGTCAGCCTGATTTACCGCCAGGTTAGTATCACCTATGTCGACTCTTGAGAGGAATTTCATCTAATGAATCATCCATGCAGGTCAACCAGGACGGTGCCGGCCCTCTCACCGCTGCCATTGACGCCACCTCTGGCGGCAAGGACGCTGCGGCTTTCAAGAGCGCCTCCATGCCCCTCAACATGCCCGGCAGCGGTATCTCTGGCCTCTCCATTGCGACCAACACCGACTTCCCCATCACCGTCCAGATGCCGGCTGGTATGATGTGCACGGCTGAGGTCGAAGGTGTCAAGAACGTCTGCATCGTCCGCGTCCGCAACCAGGCTCTCGCCGGCCCCTTCGGCGGTGCCGCCGCGTTCGTCCAGAGCGACGCCTCCCGCAAGCGCGCCATTGCCTACCGTCTGAAGAAGCGCTTCGAGATCAACCGCGAGGCTGAGGAGTAAACCCGGACCTGTGAGTCTGTCGGGTGGACATCCTACCCGGGAGGGAGGTTAGGTCCAAGTTTCTTGTTGATTCAATTCGAATATCTTCTTTATTTACTTTATTTGTCAATCCCACTTGTTGAAGATAACTTAATATGGTCAGAAGGACGACATCTGTTGGTCTGCATGAGGCAACTGTTGTGTTTGTAAGCCTAGCCAACAGGACTATATCGGTGAAATATTAAAGGCTCGAATATGTCATTAAAAAATCTAGACTTACGAGGGCTAGTTTTTTTTTTAAAAAAAAAATATCGCGCCAAACTTTCACCCGCCGCACAGCGTTATTTCCCCGCTGCCTGTCACCAATACCCGCTGCCAATACCCACAGGCAGCTCCATGCTTTCAGATCCAACATCATCAGCTCCTCCTCACACCACCGTGAAGTTCCAACGCCCAGCACCGTCACTTGGCACAGCGCCATTGCCACTATGCAATGGCGACCGAAGACGAGCGCTATCGGCAGTCTAGCCAGTTCCGGCTCTGGTCCTATTCCCCCGCTGGCCTGAAAGAGCTTCGCCAAAAGACAAACGCGATGGCGAAGCACCAGATTGCTGCCCGTCTGAACGCCGACCCGCCGCCCGACTTCCTCACGCCCGACGAGGAGTCCCGCCTGGTCCAGTTCTTCACCATCGAGCTGATCCGCGCCGCGCAGTTCTGCGAGCTCCCGACCGAGATCCGATCCACCGCCGCCATCTTCCTGCGCCGCTTCTACGTCACCAACTCAGTCATGACGTACCCCCCGACCGAGCTTCTCAAGACGTCGCTGTTCTTCGGATGCAAGGCCGAGGGCTTCTACATCCGCCTGGCCAGGCTGGCCGACAAGTTCCCGAACACGACGAGCGAGCAGATATTGGCCGGCGAGTTTCTCCTCTGCCAGGGCATCCGGTTCGCCTTTGACGTCCGGCATCCTTTCCGAGCCCTCGAGGGCGCAATCCTCGAGTTACGGCGCAAACTGCCGGCGGAGGAAAACAGGATAAAAGCGGCGCATGGGCGCGCGCGTGAGATTCTCAAGTTCAGTGCGCTCGTCACGGACGTCTACTTTCACTACGCACCCAGCCAGATCATGATGGCCGCGCTATTGATAACCGACGCGGGGCTTGTCGAAACACTGATCCCTGTACCTGAGCCCGCCGACGAGAGTGCAGCAGCACAGACAGCACTGCGTAGTAAGATATTTGCGGCGTTGGAGGCCTGCCGGAAGATGCTCGAGGAAGAACCTCCAGAGCGCATAGACTACTGGGGCACGGTAAGCGGCAGTCTTTTCGAGGTTGATGTGACAGCTCTTCTAACGCCGTGTAGCCCGAAACCGTCAAATCCATGAAGCCCCTGCGAAAGAAGTTGCAAAAATGCCGAGACCCCGATCGAGCGAACCTCGTAGCGCTCCAGCAAGCGCGCCGAGAGCAAGCCTCTATCAAGGTGAAGAAGCCCAGCGCGCCGGCAGAGAACGTCCTAGGAACAGATGCAGAATCTCGTGACGCAAAGCGGCGAAAACTCGAGGCGGCGGATGATGTGTTTGGCCCAGCCCTGGGTTGAGCCCATTTACGACCAACCTGGAATACAGACACAGGTCCCGTCAAGCACGCAGCTCTATGCAGAGGCTCACATGCGTACCGTTCGGCGCACTCTATAGTTCCACCGGGCAATGAACATATCTTACAATTGGGTCCATACTGATGTTCTTGTGTCGCAGACGCTTACTCTGGAGACTTAGCTTGACCTCTAAACTAGACTGGCCACCGATAAGGCATGCCGTCATGAGGCTGGGTACGATATATCGACAAATGAAATGATTACTAGGCAAAATGACTGTCAACTTGGCCTGTGAGGTGTCCCGCACCAATCCAACCCGACCTTGCATTTTAAAGAGGAGAATAAGGGTGCTGCTGGCGGGGGGGGGTTGTGCCCGTCCATTCTACCACTCAGTGGATCCTGGCTGCTGGAACGACATTCGTCTTGATATATTCACACGTACGTGTTCCAGAATAGACCAATCGATATTTTCTACCTACAGAAAAGCGCCTGGATTGCCTCGGGTGGGTGTCAGTTTCATCGGCAACGCCGGTGACTCAATCGCCGTGATCTGGTTCCACTGTCCTAAAATTGCAGTTCGGCCACTCAACGCCGCAGTATTATTCCTCCCGCAAGCACAGCATGCTCCGCAGCAGTGTTGAGGTTTCCCATAAACAACCTCTTGCTATTATCCCTCCCCCAACCTGAGAACCAGACGCGGCCATGGAGACTCCGCCGCCGCCCGTCACGGGGCGCCTGTGCACCCGCGCCAGCCTCGCCGCCGACGTCCGCTAGGTCCTCGCCGAGGGCGACACGGTGCTCGTGCACGCCTCCCTGCGTAGCGTGGGCTGAGTGTGCGGCGGCGCCTAGGCGCTCGTGCGGGCGCGGTCGCGAGGTGCCGCGTCGGGGCGGCGGAATGCAGGGTGTTTGGTATACGGGAGGCTGTCGAGTTCGCGGAGGGGTGGCTGCGGGGGCACCGTGGAAAGTAGCATGCGTGTATATCGAGACCTGGGTGGTGTTTTGGTGGTGGACGGCTCTGCCTTGGTGAAGTGGTCGTAGAGGATGGCGGGCACGGTGCGAATCGGAACGCGGATTGAAATAATGATACGGCGTTCTTCAGGCAGTAAATATCTACAAGCTCGTCGTGTCGGCATCACTGGATTGAAATCTACTCCTCTCCTCAGGGCCCTACGTTGGGGCCTTTAAACAGCCTCCCTCCCTTCCACACCCATCTAATGTTATCACTATTCTTTAAAACTGCAATGTCTTGGACCGGGTTCGCCGTCAACCCGAGAATATCTGCATCGTATCCAACCTTGAGCTGGCCTGATTTTGGGGCCTGGCGGCCGAGTGTAAGAGGTGCCGTCGCCGTAGCCGCCTTGATCGCCTGCAGAGTCGTCATGCCCATCTTGACGGCGCATGCGATCTCAGACCCGTTAAGCTCGCCGGGGTGCGCATCCGAGCCCATCGCGATAGTGACGCCCTTCTCTATCGCCAGCTTGTACATGCTTTCCATCTCCGCGGCCACCAGCTTGATCTTGGCGGCGACTTTTTTCAGGAAAATGCCGTCGAGACTCGCCAGCAATCAATCACCGAGGCCGTCGGGACGAGAATAATCCCTCTGCGCTTCATCAGGTCCAGGCACTCCTCATCAGCGTACGTGCAGTGCTCAATGGTGGTGACGCCCCTGGATGGACGCCAGGATGCCGGGCTTGCCGTGGCAGTGCGCGGCCACGGCGCGGCCCATGCGCGTCGCCTCGTCCACGAGCGCGGTCATTTCCGCCTCGCAAAACTGCGCGTCGCGGGGGTCGTCATCGAGCGACATGACGCCGCCGGAGGCGAGGATCTTGATGCAGGCGGCGCCGCGGCACTCGTCGACGCCGTCGGCCAGCGCGCCCCAGCCCTGACAGAAGAACCCAGGTTGGATGTTATTAACGCCGAAGTGCAGGAGCGCGTCGCCGGGGGGCGTGTTGAACTGGTCGCCGTGGCCGGCCGTCTGGCTGATGAAGCCGCCGCAGCCGTAGATGTTGGGCCCGACAACGGAGCCGTCACGGACGGCGCTCGCCAGCTCG
>LUFD01005518.1:35057-52990 GCA_003025255.1 Cordyceps pruinosa
ATTATGGAGGCCTAGGAGGCTCTTCTAGCTGACTTCTTAAAGGTGTAATTAGCCTCGATACTAGAGAGGATGGCGGCAGTCATCGAGGCTGATGGGATGCATACTCGATTTTGATAGTCAATATACCTTCCTGTTTTGGAATAGGGCCAAAGTAGTACATGTGGAGGGTTTAAAACTTACCCATCATACCCAGTATACGAATGGGGCTAGCGTAAGTAGTACAATGGCATAGTAATAGAATTCTTTAGATTGATAGAACTCTATCAACATCATTCAACTAGGATTTGAGTAAGTTTTGGAAGCGTATACTATCTCCATGCCGGCGCCATGGGACTTGCACCAGGCCATACGTGGCTCTCAGCATTTCTTGAGCTCAAATATCCTCACATGTGCTGAATTCATGGATGCTTTTCCCGCCGTAGCGGTTTCCGACCTGTACAACGGAGGAGTTCTGCGCCGACACCACCCCCGCCGCGTTCGTAACCGACTCGTCCACGAGCAGGCCGCCCGTCCAGCCGTCCGCCCACTCGTTTCCGAGCAGCACCCTGGCCCTGTCCGCGGCGCCAATCTCCATGGCCAGGTTCCTGTCCTCGGCGCGGCCCAGCTGCTGCGCGGCCGCCTCGGACAGGACCGCGTCGACCGCGCCGGCCGCGTCCCGCACGACCGCGAGGCTCTGGGCGTCCAGCCCGTCGACCTCGGCGCGCACCAGCTCGCGGCTCCTCTCCCGCGCGGGCAGCATCGTCTCGAGGCCCTCCAGCATCTGCACGAACTCGAGCACCTCCCTGACGAGCTTGTCGAACTGCTTGGCGTCGTAGAGCGCCCACCGCGCCTTCTTGACGAGGCTCGTCTCCTTTTGGCGGCGGTGCACGATGTCGCGGAGGCGAAAGTGCGCCCTTTTCGCCACGGCGGACAGCTGGTCCACGGGGCAGACCTCCCTCTCCTCGTCGGTGGCGGTGATCTCGTACAGGTCGGACGCCTTCTGGATGCTCTGGAAGAGACACCGGATCTGCTCCAGGATGGCGAATATCTGCCTGTTGAGCTTGTCCGCCGGGTCGGAGACGGCGAAGCGGCTGTCCTCGTTGATGGCGACGGCCTCGCCCCAGCGGCTCAGCCGCGTCTTGGCGAAGTCGAGCTTGAGCTGGCAGGACTGGAAGTCTTGGCCGAACCGACGAGCAATCTGGACGTAGCCGAAGCAGTCTACGCAGTTGTTGAACAAGGCCGCAACGCTCAACGCGCTGGCGACCACGCCAAATATTTCAGCCATGGTGAAGTGCGCTGAACAATCAACAAGTTGAAACGGCTCGTCAGCTTCGGTCGCATCGGGGGCGCTGATGGCGGGGCTGGTTGAGACGGCTGAGCGTCAATGATATATTCCGTTCCAGGTTAGCTAGGCTGCATACACAGCTGTGCGACATCTGAGCCTCCTGTTTCCCTCCATTCTTATTTTCTTGAAGTAGTGTAGAGCTTTGTGAAACCCTATCTATATGTTAGTAACGTAGCTAAGTCCTGGTACTCCGGTGAGGTCTGCCCGTGTAGTGTCAATTCAAATGCAGCTAGGTAGCTAGTACGATGTATCGAACTCAGTGGACTCTGTTTATTACACCGAGCAAGGTACCTATGGAAAGGCCAGGATGGTGATGATGGAATTATGAGCAATATGGCACTGCGAGGTTCTAGTGTGCACAGCCTTGGTCGTGAAGGGTTGGGCGGGACTTCCATTAAAGAAGAACCCAGATCCTAATAGCACAAATGCTGCCTATAAGTATAAATATATAGGTATCCTATCGGCGTACTTCGTCCTCTGTCCCTGCATCGCCCGCCTAGAGCTGTACCGCATCACGTCTTTCGCTCATAGCTAGGTCCTCCAAAGTGTGAATGACAGATAAAACTCAAGGCCTAGAGTATCAACCTAATCTATTAAATACCATTGTATATATTCATGAGTACTTTTCTTCATCACCGTGTAGAACTTTCCCGTGCCAACCCCGCTCGAATGCAGCCGCTCGTGACCAGGCTTGCAGCAAGGTTGAATATTGGGCACCGTCGGTTCTCCTTTTCCATCGAGGTAGACGAAATCGACAGATACTCGTTGCAAGCAGCCCGCCAACCCAAAGACAGCAGGAATCACAGCAGACATGGAAGCCGTCGGGGCCGCCGCCAGTATCGTCGGCATAATAGAGCTTGCGGCCAAGATTGGCACGCTGTGTTTGACGTACACCAAGGAGGTCAAGAACGCCAAGGATAGCATTCTTCGGCTGAGCACCGAAGTTCACAGCCTCAAAGTCGCCTCCGAGAACTTGTATGAGTTTCTCAATAGCCCTGCCGGATCGCAGCTCAAAGTGACGATCATGCAGCGGTCTGATATCGATCGGATTCTCGGGCAGGTCCAGGTGCTGCACAATAGACTGCGCCCAAGGACGGGGCGTGCGGCTCTGAGTCAATTCGGTATACGGTCGCTCAAGTGGCCGTTTGAGAAATCCGAGGTGGAAGACGCGATACGCAACCTGCGCGATTACACGCAGACAATTTCCCTTGTTCTACAGACTTACACGGCGTAAGTGGCCACGAAACCAGGACGAGCAAAAACTAAACTTCGGTCTAGAAAGAAGGTGCACGATATCGATCAAAACATCGTCTTAAGTCAGCTACGCATCGCTGAAGGCGCGTCGTACGATTCGCAGGCTCAAGAGCACAGTCCGTACTGCCTGCCTGAGACACGGGTGGACATTCTGCGAGACGTCACTGCTTGGGCCCGAAATGGGACTGGAGAGCCCATCTTCTGGCTCAGCGGCATGGCGGGAACGGGCAAATCGACTATCGCTCGCACAATCGCAAAGTCCTTCGACAAGGGCGGTCAACTCGGCGCGACGTTTTTCTTCAAGAAGGGCGAAGCCGACCGCGTAGGCCTGGCCAAGTTCTTCATGACGATGGTCTCCCATCTGCTCAAACGACGGCCGTCCATCACGCCACACATACACGCCGCCCTTGAAGCCGACCCTTCCGTTACGACGACGAATAGTCCCGATCAATTTGCAAAGTTTCTGTTGGAGCCGCTGCTGCAAACCGAAGCGGAAGGTCCGCCGATAGCTCTCGTCGTGGATGCGTTGGATGAGTGCGAGTCTGAAGACGACGTATATCTTCTTCTGCATCTGTTTTCTCGGTTGAAAACGGAAATACCTGGCCGCGTTAAAGTCTTCCTGACCAGCCGGCCGGAACTTCCAATCCGCTGCGGCTTCAAAAAGATTGAGGGCAAGTATCAGGGACTCGTGCTCCACGAGATACCCGAGCCCGTGATTAAGCATGATATCCTCGTCTTCCTCAGGTCTGAGCTCTCGCACATCCGAGACCGCTATGGTCTCTCCATGGCACTAGACGAACCGTTGGCGTCAGACTGGCCTGGGCAGTCCAAGATTGAGACCCTGGTGAAGATAGCATGTCCGCTGTTCATTGCTGCTGCCACGATTTGCCGCTTCATCAATGACCGAAGAGTCGCAACACCCGCCAGGCAGCTAGAAAAGCTCCTCGATCGCCCAAGCGGCAATATTTCAGATTTAGGGGGCGTATACCGGTCCGTTCTCGATTGTCTTGTCACTGGAATGTCTATACGACAACAAGACGAGATTCTACAACATTTCCGAACTGTTGTGGGATCTATTATTCTCCTTGCGACTCCACTGTCGGCATCGACCCTGGCTAAGCTGCTAGACATGCCGGATGCTGACATTGACAATCGATTGGCTCTGCTGCATTCTGTCCTGGCCGTCCCAGCGTCGGCGAAGGTACCTGTGAGGCTCCTGCACCTGTCTTTTCGCGACTTTTTGCTCGACCCCGAGGACTCCTCCATGCCATTTAAGGTTGATAGATCAGAGACACACGCTGCTCTAGCGCAACACTGCTTTCGTGTGCTGGGTGGTCTGAAGCAAAACATCTGTGGTCTCGAGAACTTTGGGATACGACAATCATCCGTAAGTCCGGCAGTTATAGACAGAGTCCTCCCCCCGGAGATGCAGTATGCCTGTCTGTACTGGGCACATCATGTCAAGGAGGCGGGCATACAGATTCACGATGGCACACCTACACACCTCTTTTTGAGATGCCACTTTCTGCATTGGCTAGAGGCACTTGCTCTGCTTCAACACGCCGGGGATAGCACCGGTCTTGTTGAATCGCTCCACTCCCAAGTTCAGGTAACAGTGCGTCCATTTTTTAACCATGGTATTTACTCACAAAGAGTTAGGACACAAACAGTTCTGACCTCGCGGAGTTTCTCCAAGACGCTCGTCGCTTCGTCTTTTCCAACTTGCAGACTATCAATGACACACCGTTACAGCTGTACTCGTCTCTCCTTTTGTTTGCGCCCGCCAACAGCAAGGTCAAAAAAACGTTTGCGGCGGTTCCGAAGGCTATAAATCTCAAAACTCAACTGGATTATGATTGGGGGCAATGTTTACAGACCTTTGAGGGCCATGAAGGATCCATCCAGTCTCTGGCTTTCTCGCACGACTCTGCCCTCCTCGCTACTGGCTCTGAGGACCAATCCATCCGAATTTGGACTGTTCGCAATGGCAAATGCATAAAAATACTTTTAGGCCACACTGAAGATGTTACTAGGGTCGCCTTCTCGTCCAATTCATCTTTGCTGCTTTCGACTTCTCGTGATAAGATGGTACGGATATGGCGCGTGGCCACGGGCAAGTGTATACACACATTCGAGACCATTGTTGGCTCTGGAAGCTTTGCAGTATTTTCACACGACTCCAGTCGGGTTGCGTCGATATTTAAAGGGAACGCGATACGAATTTGGGACACCGAGTCGGGCGAGTGCTTGAAGACACTTCGAACCAGAGACCACCTTTGGGCAGTTACCTTTTCGCACAACTCGGAGGTTCTTGCATTAAGTTATTACAACCCAGAACGAAAGACCCGGGTGGCAGAGATCCATCGTTCCGCAGAGATCCGGCGTTCCGACACGAATGAAGTTTTGCAAGCGTTTGTGTGTGCTGACAACGGATGTCCGTTCGTAGTATTCTCACACGACTCCAAGCTGCTCATTGTGGGAGAGAAGCGCGACACGGCGTGCATTTGGCGCCTTAGTGAGGCAACACGAAAATACATTCCCGATCGCTACATCAATGGAGAAGATATATGGATGCCGATATTCTCCCCCGACTTAAAGCTATGGGTGACGTATGCTGGCACAGCCATGGTACAGGATGTCGAGACAGGGCAGGTTGTGCACGGGCTGCCTAGCCACCGGAGGGGGAGGGGAGTATACTGCGTCGTGTTTTCTCACGACTCCAAGTTGGTGGCCTCTGGCGACCGGGCGGCCCGAATCTGGCAACTGGAAGGAGGTCATGCGGTGCGGAAACTGCAATGCCATGCACTTCGTGTGAAATCGATGGTAGTCTCGCATGATTCAGCGTGGGTCGTAACAAGCTCAGTAGATCGAGAACTGCGAGTTTGGTGTACGAGAACTGGCAAGTGCCTCCGCAAGATGCGGCTCGACGACGTCCCCTTCCATCTGACTAGATCTCCGGACTCGAAGCTTTTGGCTGCATGCTATCGAGACGGCACTATACCCGTCTGGCGTATGGATAATGGAGAGTATACTCTTCTTCGTGACCGCGGGTACCCGCATTCGCTGGCCTTCTCGCACAACTCAGAATTTCTGGCGGCCGCATCACTTAACAATACAGTGCAGATCTGGCGGATTGAGACAGGTGAGTGTTGTATCCTACACGAACGGGAAAAGGGCGACAGATGGAAAGACACACGTAACACTTCACTTGCCTTTTCGCATGACTCAAACACTCTAGCCGCGATATCCTCCAATATGATTGTTAGGCGCTGGCGGGCCCACGGCAATGGATGGGTGGACGAGGGCGTGCGAGCCATGCCTGGGACTGAACATGATATTATTCGGGCTGCATTCTCACCTGAGTTGAAGCTGGTGGCAACGGTAACGAGGGATTATGTGTGTAAGATCTGGAACTTGTCGACAGGTACTTGCAAGCTGGTGGCGGCGATCCCGGCGCGCTTCCGCCTCACGCGTTTCAAGCTCACAGGACAGCCGCCATGTCTAGAAACGGATGGAGGCACCTTTTCTCTGGGTCACTTCGATGGAGAGCATCCTGCGCAGGCAGAGGAAGCAAAGGAGGACGAGGTCTCAGCTCAACCTCGTGGGTATGGCCTGAGCGTTGGTGGGCGCTGGATCACCAAGGATGGCGAAGCCGTTTTTTGGCTTCCACTCGATTTTCGAACGATCAACATGGCCGTGATAGAACCAGCCACGGTGGTTCTGGGGTCTGGGTCAGGGAGAGTGGCAATGGTTGAGTTTGACTCTCAGACGTGATGGGTGAAGACAGATTGAAATGACATAGAAATTTAATCAAGAATGTTTGAAAATATTTATCAAAACGATTACAGAATGACATCTTTAAGGCGCTAGTTGTGTTTGTTCCTTGATTTTGGTCAACCTGTGCTGGTAAGTGGTGGTGTTGTAGCGTCACGGCTTTCAAGGGCGTGGCACGAGTAGCAGTACTACACTCAGCCCGCAAAGGGTTTTCAGCTGTACACAGTCAAGCTTCATAATACTAAGCTTAGTGTTAGTAAAGGCCGCCTTTATCTACAAGGCTGGTAGAAAAGTGCCGTGGATGGTCTTAGTGACGTTTAAGGTCGACGTGACGCGCGCTAAGAGGCGGAGGGTTACTGCGTGCACCACAAGGTACAACGCTGAATGGGTGTACACTAAGTGTGGCAAGGTATTAAACGTCCTTTGCTTTGACAGGGCTGTCTATCTAAGCCGATGAGAATTTCATTGATTTATGTATCCTTTGTCTTCCACCTAAGCTATTGTGTAATAATCAAGTCATACAAAGCGGTTAATTCTGTGTGCTATTACAGGGAGTCTAGCGGCTACAAGTCATACATAGCGCTTAATTCTGTGTGATATTACTTGGAGCCTAGCGGCTACCTCTCTATAAATACCAAGACATGGTACCATTCAAGCAGTGTCGCTAAGTTGGCACTTTATTCACTGTTGCTACTCTGTCTTTTATCCCTATTGTTCTGTTTAGAAACAGCCTCATTACCATGTCAGACGACGGCTATGTTGGCACTAGCGACGAAAAGAAGAAATGGAAGCTCCAGCGCGCTTTCGAAGTAGGCAACGAGGAGGAGGTCAAGAGGCTTCTTCAAGCTGGCGCTGAACCCATGGGCGAGGCACCGTGGGAGGACTCGGTTGCAAAGCAAGCGGCGCGGAAGGGCAAAACGGAGATGCTGAAGCTCATTGCAGAATACAGCCCTTCGCGCGTCAAAAAACCATTGATCACATCGTACGCGATACTCGAGGCCGTTGATGAGGAGCAACTTGAGGCGGTGCAAGTGCTCATGGAGTTGGGCATGGATCCTTTAGTCCCAGTCGAGGGGCTTGCCTGCAAGTCCACGCCACTCAACAGGGCGGTCATCCGTGGTCAAAAGCGGATAATACTGGAGTATTTCCTAGAACAGGCGAGTGTAAAGGAGAGGATCAACGAAAAGCCGGCAGCTGGCGAATATCCTCCGCTCGTCTGGGCCCTCAAAAATTCGACAAGGGAGACAGCGATGCGGCTGCTCGAGGCCGGTGCGGACGCCGCCTTTGACGGCGGGACCGACACCTCGCCGCTGCAGGCAGCTGTGGAAAGTGATTGCAAGGCAATTTCCAAGAAGGATTACGACGAGACCTACTACCATGATCTAGCCACGGAGCTGATCAAGCGCGGCGCAGATCCTAACCGGCGCGGTCGGAAGCTGCAGCCGCAAAACATCGACTCCAAAACAGACTTCGGAGCCATTAATCACGGCGCCACACCGGCGGCCACAGCCGCGGCCAATGGTAACCTGAAAATGCTCGAGACGATGCACCAGGCTCGCCCGGTGGACTGGGATCCCAGGGAGACGGACTGCTCGCTGCTGGCGTGTATCATCCGTATGTCAAAGCCCTGCATGAAGGGGGTTAGTACGAGCAGCATCGTGGACCAGCTAGTTAACCAGAAGGATGGTACGGGCGCCGACCGGAGCCTTATACGGCCCTGCCCGGACCTTAACCAGACATACTTGCTGGACCAGGCGACCGAGGAGGAGCTGTACTGGCTGAAGCAACCCCCCACGGACAGGCATTCGATGAGACAGGACATGTATCATCATATGGCTCCCGCTATCGAGTGCGCGCTACGTGGGCCGCCCATCTTTATCGCCATCGCGACCAGCGATCTCGACACAGTCAAGGTGCTTGTAAACACTGGCAAGATTCCCATCGACACAAAGGATGATTACGGTCGTACGCCGGCCGAGGTGGCGGGGAAGCTTGACGAAGATAACATACGACATTATTTAGAGCAGAGAGGGTTTAAATGACTACCTGATGAATAGCGGCCAGTCCAATTCGTATCCTAGAGACGAAGCCACTTTAGCCTCTAGCACCTGTTACGAAGTAGACACGGGATGTGGGATGCGGGATTCACGGCCAGTGCCCACTCCCTATCACTGCACCAGGCCTGGTTTAAATAGCTGGGTTTCATAGCTTCCTCTCTAGTCATTCGTATCAATTTATTACCGTAGTTTGCTCTCAAGAGTCGCTGCGTGCGCTATTGGGGAATGCCAAAGGTTATTATCGTCGGCGCCGGCATAGCTGGCCTCGCAGCTGCCGTATCACTACGCCGAGCAGGTCACCTAGTGGAAATGTACGAGAAGTCTTCCCTGGAAAATGAAATCGGCGCCGCAATCACGATCCCGCCCAACGCGAGCCGGATACTGCTCGCCTGGGGCGTCCGACCGGAAGATTGGGGCTTTGTCGTCTCGGAGGGCGCCAGTTTTCACGATCCCTTCACGATGGAGAAGATCAGCGACCTCATGACTTCCAAGACCGCCGCAGAAGCTGGAGGGACGCCCGTTTATCTCGCGCATCGTGTTGACTTGCATAATTGCCTAATGTGGGCTGCAACTCGCGAGAGAGAGGGCCTGGTGTACCCGTGACAATCCATCGCGGAAGCAACGTCACCGCATTCGTACAGTGGCCTATCCAGATCCAACACAAAAGGAAAGTAACTGACAGAAATCAAAGGACCCAGCGGCGCCTTCCATCACCCTTCGTGGTGGTCAAATCATATTTGCCGATTTTCTTGTCGGCGCAGACGGAGTGCATTCTGGCGCAGCGGAAGAGATCCTGCAGCACAGGGTACAGGCCATTCCCTCCAACCACTCCAATGTTTGCTACCGTTTTCTGATCCCGAACTCGGTCTTTGAAGAGGATCCGAAGACGCGGGATTGGAACATTGCTAACAAATCGCGGAGCCGAATCTTTCCGCACAATGAGACACGCAGGCGGTTGGTCGCGTACGTATGTCGCAAGTAAGTACGGAGTGAACAAATCTCTAATGGATGATACTAATTCATGACAGCAATACGGTTCATAACTTTGTGGGGATTTTTTATGATGAATCGGCGAAGCTGGGCCTAGAGGGTAAGCCCCCAGCCAAGATTCCCGCGGCGGCACTGACGTCTTGCAGACTGGCAGGCGTCTGTGGAGGTCGACGAAATAGTCGACAGGTTCAAAGACTTTCACCCAGATATTGTTAATGTCATACGGTAAGCCATAGCCCGTATGAAATCCAGTCCACTATTGCTGACGCTCGGCTGTAGAAAAGCGAGTGACGTGAAACGATGGCCTCTCCTTTATCGACACCCACTGAAAACATGGCATCGGGAAATGCTGGTTCTTGTCGGTGACGCGGCGCATCCCATGCTGCCACGTGCGTCTTGCAGAAATGACCCTGTTATCCACGTCGTGACTGACACGCTTTTAGACCAAGGCCAAGGGGGTGCTCAAGGCATCGAAGATGGCTTGGTTCTAGGTATTACCATGCTCGGAGCTCACTCCAAGGAGGATGTTGCGACCCGATTCGGCATTTATCAAGACATTCGGCAACGAAGGGCTAGTGTCATCCAGATTCTAAGCAACATTGGGCAGGATCAGGCTTATCAATTGAAGCATGATGTGTTGCCCTATCTGGAGGAAGACAAGATCCCTAGTCAGTCTGACAATACCTCATGCCGTTGGACGGTTGCTGACTATACATCTGCAGCTACTCCATCGCAGATGCAAGAGTTCAACTTTGGGTACAACGCTATCGAGGCGACCGTAGAAGCCATGCGACGCCTCTATCCTGCGTTTTCGCTGCCGGACGGGGTTTTCGACCGCGAGGTGATCGGAGTTCCGACAAAGAATGTGCCGTCCTCTCGCAGAGAAGGTGTGCCACTACCAGTCGACATGTCACCTGCAGACTGTGCGGCCATGGAGATTTCCTGAACAGTTGAGGAACTGGTAGCTTGGAAGCCATACCGACGTTTGCCCCCAGTGGCGCGCCTTGCAGAATGTTTCCTGCTGCATAGTGTAAAGAAAAGTGCGTCGATATTTGGCCGTCCGTCTTAGTGCTCGATCAACCCACGCACCTAATAAAAGGAACCTTTAATCATTTGGACAGCCCAATCTACGTGGAGCACTCTCGGCTGCGGCTCCGAATAGTACGCCGATGGTAAAATTTTCCATTCCCCCATGATACAGGCTGAATTATTGCTTTGTCGACAGCTAGAGAAGCTCGCTCCACGCACCCACATTCCCCTCGAAAAATGACTCACATCGGCTGTTTCTGGCGGGCGGATGCTGCTATTGTCTTGTGAGCCTGGGCAAAGATTACCGGACAGTCATTGTCCTATGACTAGGCCGGTAGAGTGCCAGTGTGTCTTGGCAGGCGTGCAGGCTTTCGGTTACATCTTTCTGTGTGTTTAGAGAAGAAACCGCCACAGACTTGGTGTAAATAGCGTTGCACATGCTTAACGCTCCCCCAGGTGCCCAGGTTTGGTATCATCGGGGATATGGAGCGCCCCTCCCCCCCGCTGGACAAGGAAGATTTTTATTTCCCTCGACGGCAGGGGCTGCAAACCGCTATCTTGTCATCCGTGGTCTTCTTCTTTTGGCTTCGGCGGGCTGTGCTGTGGCTTAGACCTACTCCAGGCCACCTTGGCGAACCGTTTTCGCCCATCCGTCTCTTAGTGCCCCTGGTCGAGCCCGTTCTAATGCTTGGGTAATTTTGGGCCTCGAATGTTTCGGTATCCTTACCCGGGCCGCCAGTGGGTGCTGGCATGCAGGCGCCTGTGCTTGTAGAACATGCCGATATAAATCTCAAAGCCTGCTTGCCTTCTCACCCTCTGCGATTCTTACCAACACAACCATCGTGACTCGATCTGAACATACATGTCATTCTCCTACACCGAACACCATTCCAACAAGGCTCCCTCTGTTGAGCCTTCCACAAAGCTGGCGACCACACGATTCCGACGATACTTCGCAGCTCTGGCGGCGATTGGGGACGAGCAACTAGCGGCCGAGCTTGAACCACCATAACTTGCGAACCCTAGAGAGGCGTCGCGAGATGTCGGTGTTCTCCAGCCTGTTCGGTACCCGTGGGGCGAAGAAGCCGTACTCTTCGTCCATCAAGAGCGGCCTGACCCCGTTGCAGAGCACGACCACCGTCACGCCTGCGAGCACGGGCGGGCTCACCTGGGGTTCGCCGCCAGAGCTTGCGCTAGACAATACGTCGGAATCTATTCTGAGGGCCTTTTCTTCTCTCCCGGTTGACCAAGTGCTCGATCATTTGCAGGTCGAGCAGGAAGGTCTGTCGGGCGAGGAGGCGGCGGCTCGTCTCCGTGTCAAGGGACCCAACACGCTTCGTTCCCAGAAGCCCCCGTGCTGGTTCATTCTTCTCCTCAAGGTCATCCCAAACCCCTTCAATATCCTGCTGATTTTTCTTGCCATTATTAATGCCTCGATTCCACCGCCGGATTGGGTTAGTATTCTCCTCCCTGCTTCGAGCATGACAATGTACTGACAGGCAAAGACGGGCTTCACCGTGCTGATGGTCATGGTCTCCATATCCGTCCTGGTACGCTTCTGGCAGGAGTATCGAAGTGGACTGGCAGTCTTCCGTCTTCAAATGTCCATCAAAACCACTGTTCGCGTACGCCGCCGCGAGGCCGAAGCTCACGTCCCGACATCCGAGCTGGTCCCGGGCGATGTTGTGTTGCTGGCTCCTGGCGACGTTGTTCCCGCCGACTGCCTGGTTCTGGAAGCATCCTTTCTTCGGATCAGCCAGTCGCAGTGGACCGGGGAGAGTGCGCCTGTTCCGAAACTATCCTCCTTCGGCGGCGACAAAGCCAATTGTTCCCTCTTCGACATCTCCAATATTTGCTTCATGGGCACTGGTGTTGTTTCTGGACATGCAACCGTTGTGATTCTGCGCACTGGCAGTGACGCTCTTATTGCCGCCATGTCTAAAGCGCTGCAGAAGAGCCGCGGCCTCAATGCTTTTCAGCGAGGCATCCAGAACGTCACCTGGATGCTGGTCGGCTTCATGGGTGTCATGGTCCCGATTGTGCTTGTCGTCTCGGCAAAAACTACCGGGGACTGGGAGCAGGCGGCCTTGTTCAGCATCAGCGTTGCTGTTGGGCTTGTGCCTGAGATGCTACCAGCTATTGTCAACGCCAACCTGGCTCGCGGAGCATACTTGCTGTCCAAGAAGAATGCCATTGTTCGTCGGCTTGACTCTGTACAGAATCTCGGTGCTATGACTGTTCTATGCAGCGATAAGACTGGAACTCTTACAAAAGATGAGATAACAATGCGAGAGGCACTTGACTGGTCTGGCAATACTGATATTGAAGTATTGAAGCTTGCTGTCATCGAAGCTACCATTCAAGGCCCCGGAGGGAACAACATGGACTCTGCGATCTGCAAGTTTCGACTACAGAACGGTGAGGAAGTTCAAACAACCAGATATGAAAAGTCTGTTGCCATTCCTTTCGACTTTGAGCGTCGACGCTCTGCCTGCATTGTTCGTGGTGTCGCCGGTGGTGCCATGCTCATCTGCAAGGGTGCCTTCGAAGAAGTGTATGCTCGCTGCTCCAAGATTCAAACCAGCAGAGGGGAGAGTGCCATGGCAGGCCATCACCGCAGCATCCTCAGGCAACAGGTCAATACTCTAAACAGCCAAGGCTACCGAGTGTTGCTGGTCGCTACGAAGCAGCTCGCCAAAACGCAGTTTCACGACGAAGATTCCTTGGAGGATATCGAGACACGCATGACTGTCCACGGCCTTCTGACCTTTGTGGATCCGCCCAAGCCGGACGCTGCCGAGTCGATCGAGAAACTGAAGACGTTGGGCGTCGACGTGAAGGTGCTCACCGGCGACAACCTGGCAGTTGCATTGAACGTTTGCCGCGCTCTGGGCTTGGTGCAGCGCGATGAGCCGATGGACAACGATGGACCAGCAGCCATAACTGGGACAGAGTTGGCCAACCTTCTCGACGAGGAAGACTTTGACGAAGCTGTGAAGTGCTGCAAAGTCTTTGCCAAGGTGACCCCAGCTCAGAAGGAAAGCATCGTGGCCAGTTTGAAGAAGCACGGACATGCTGTTGGCATGCTCGGCGACGGTATGAACGACTGCCTGGCGCTGCGAAAGGCCGATGTTGGCATCTCTGTCGACTCGGCGGCAGGTGCTGCAAAGGACTGCGCGGACTTCATCCTCACTGAGAAGGGCCTGGCAATCATTGTCGACGGTGTCACCATCGGCCGTGTTACCCACGCCAACTCGATCAAGTATATCAAGGTATGTTTGCCACCCGGCGATGATTGCGCAAACCTCTAACGGCCAGCAGATGGTCCTCTCGTCCAATTTCGGCAATGTTTTCAGCATTCTCGCCGCCAGCGCCTGGCTTCCGTTTACTCCGATGACAAACCTGCAGATTCTGGCGCAGAATCTCCTGTACGACATTAGTCAAATCGCCATTCCCTGGGACAAGGTTGACCCGGAGTTTTTGGAGAGCCCCAAGTCGTGGCAACCCTGGGGTTGGTGAAGCCTGTGAACAGCCATCATTCGCAATGCTAACCGCTACAGATCTTCTTCGCTTTGTCGTCGTACTTGGCCCAACGAGCTCGGTCATTGACATCTGCACATTCCTTCTCGGGTGGTTCTATTACGGGATTCGCACAACGGAAGACCCGGCTGCCGTCAGCCAGTTCCAGACGCACTGGTTCCTGCAGGGTCTCCTGACGCAGACGCTGATTGTGCACCTGCTGCGAACCGCCAAACTCCCCTTTGTGCAGAGCCGGTCGTCTATTCATCTCGGCCTTTCCACGGCGGCGATCATGGCCATTGGTTTTGTCCTGCCCTGGATCCCAGCGTTCCACAGTGCATTGTCCTTTGTCAACCCCAAGGGCACGTTCATTGGCCTGCTCTTCGCGGAGCTTCTTGCTTACTGCATCGAGGTCCAGCTGGTCAAGATGGCTTACATTAAGCTATTCCACAATTGGCTCTGAAGCACAGCCTCGACCCTCGTGAGGCAACTGCCGTCAGAGACACTGGTGGTGAGATTCATAATCGGCCGCCCGTTGCATACATTCAACAAACAAGTGCACGGTTCAGTTCTTCTGCGCAAAAGTCGGACGTTGTTTCAACACAACAAACACGTATCGCAGAAGCCAGAAAAGCATAAATATTGATTACACTTGCATCATATTGGCCCGAAAGCGGAGGTCCTTAGCGTGACAATAAGCTTCCGCATCGCGCCCATTCCTTGGGCATGGCCCCTGGGTATCACTCTAGGCGGCATGATGGACGAAACTTGGCACGTAGAATGTTTGCCCATCACAGTACAATATTAGAAACAACACATTGGTGGCGCTGGTGCACGCCGCCTTGGGGCCTCCGGACACGACACCTCTCCACGCTCCGTGATGGGCAACACCAGTTCCTCTCTTGTACCTTGGTCTTGACTTTACTTTCCTACCTTTGACGAATGTACCCCAGGCCAGCTCGTCACTTGACCACATCTCGCCGCGCGGTCTAGAGTTTCGACCGCGGCCTGCCAGCGGCCCAGCCTGTTACCTGAGTAGAACTACACACCGGCTCCGGCAACACCGCCTCCACATCCGAAGCCGGAGTCCTGTGGCTCTTGTAATACGGGTTCCGGCGGCATCCAACGGTCTACACCAGGTTCAATAACCAAAGGCTCAGAATCTCTTAGGCCAGCACAGTCCACAATTCGACCCACCAATTTCGTAAGAGCTTCGAACTCGAACCCAACAAAGTTTGACAATACGTGTTTCTGTTGGCACATTATTTCTTCTATACAATTCTTCAAGAATCAGCTTGCTATCATCACACGCATCGCCTGAAAGAAAGAACGAGACGCGCTTGTCCATATACCGATATGCCCGCTGCCGGAGCACCCGCGGCCAAGGCCAAGTATAGCTTGCTCGACGACTATAGCGAGGGCGCACACCCCGAAGTTCTGACAGCGCTCTTGCAGAGCAATGGCACGCAGGAAGTAGGCTACGGTCGCGATACGTTCAGCGAGGAGGCGAAGCATCACATCCGAACCCACCTCGGCAACCAAGACGTCGGCGTCTTCTTTGTACCGAGTGGTACGTCTGCCAATGCTATTTCCATTGCAGCATGCCTTCGCCCGCACGAGGCTGTTATCGCGGCTAGCTCTGGGCACATCGTTACCCGTGAGACCGGTGCCGTGGAAGCCAGCGGCCACAAAATCATCAATGTCGTCCCGGAGAACGGCAAACTGACCCCGACCACAATCAGCAAGGCCCTCGACGACAACTGGCACTTCCCGCATATGGCCAGGCCTCGCTTGGTGTATATTTCAAACGCCACCGAGATTGGCACCGTCTATACCAAGGCAGAGTTGACTGCAATCAAGCGCCTGTGTGAGGAGAATGGGCTGCTTCTCTTTGTCGACGGAGCCCGCATCGGCTGTGCCCTTACCGCTTCAAAAAATGACTTGACGCTTAATGATATACTCGAGTTGACCGACATCTTCTGGATCGGAGGCACCAAGAACGGCGCGCTCCTTGGCGAAGCCGTGGTGGTCAAGCATCCCCAGTTGGCCGAGGATTTCGAGTTCTTTGTGAAGCAGCACGGATCGCTTTTGGCCAAGGGCAGGATCATGGGCGTGCAGTTTGCAGAACTGTTCAGGGAGAATCTGTACTTTGATCTGGCAAGGCAAGCAAACCTTGCGGCGGAGAAGCTTTCCCAGTGCATCGTCGGGGCTGGTTTCGCGCTGCGCGCAGAGACGGAGACGAACCAAGTATTTGCTGTTCTGCCTCTGGATCTGGTCAAGACTCTTCAGCAACACTTTTCATTCTATATCTGGGAGAAATACAACGACGAGTGGGCCGTCATCCGCCTTCTGACGACCTGGGCGACGGATCCGGAACAGCTGGAGCGCTTCAGCAGCATTGTGCTCCATTGGACGAAATAAATAGCTTGCTGTGGGCGCCGGGTCTCCTGCCGATTAATCCTTTCTTCTACAAGCCCGGCCCTTCTTCTTTCTTGACTCTTGTACGGGTCCATACATGTTTTCTTCTGTGCTACACTTTTCACAACACATGATCATGAAATGCGCCGCAAAGGGCCTGTGGTAATACTCAAGTTCCATCGAACTAGTACTAGAATTAATCCATTCTCGAGAATGACGTGATTAGGGAAAATCACTGTATGTGATTTTTCAGGCTCGTTTCCTATTGTCTGGATCCTGCGGCGTGTGTATCTTTTCGAACTCGCCCTCCTCCCCAACCCGTCCTCGCTCACCTGATGCCGAACCTCCTTCCTAAATGGATCACTGTGGGCTGAGCCCTCATCCTCACTCGCCGCCCCCGGCCATGCATGCACTTGGGCGGAGAACACCCACCAATCGCAGAATCTTCGAGCGGGAAGCACCCGTCGTGGCGTGGCATACCGTGTAACGGAACCACTACATTGCCTTGTCAAGCTTGGCCGCCTTGCTGCATGTACTGGTAGGTGCTACCCATGCATCAAGAAATTACCAACAAAGTCGCCTCCATTCTCGGACGTCACGCTCGTGGCTTGCCACACTGTGGGCTGAGGATGTTGAGGATCTGCCCGCAGCTCCCACTTCCTCGCATAATATTGAATGCAGACTGGAATGCAGCAACCATAGTCTGTCGCATTATACCTATGCGTTAGCTGCGAGCCACCTATACCTGCAATCGAATCTCTTAACACTCTCAGAGTACGTTGCACTGTGATTTCCGTCGGGTCAGCCATGAACGGGTTCCATTCCGCGCTGTTATCTTAGTTGTTCTAGCGAGAAGAGAGCGGCTGTCGAATAGTATATCGCACACTGTACTGCCCGCGATCTTGACGAATGGCCCACGACAACGAAAACCCATTTGCAGATCACACACTCGCCAGTGTGTGCTACTGGTAACTACATCGGGCTCATCTCGGCAAGGATGTCACCAGCGTGGATCGCCTGACTCTTGATAGGCGACTTCAAATGATGCTGTTCGCAGCATGCAGCGTCCCACATGTGAGCTGCAGGATATCCGCTGGCCTTCCATGCTCAAGGCCCGTAGAGCAAAAGCTCGCACATTTGTGGCATTCACCGCAGATGGGTCAAGCAATGATCTTCCCATAAGACCAGAATGCACTACATAATTGCATGATGACTGGGCCAATATTGGGGTCGCGGTATCCACGCCGGCTCCAGACTCGATTTCTATAAAGACGGGCAGTGATTACGCTTCCGCAGCATCTCTCCCAACAAAGAATAATACAAACATTGTCAAGCAAAAATGAAGAATTTCTTTTACATTCTCGTGGTCCCCTTTGCCTTGGCCGCGGCGGTCTCCCTGCCGCGACAGGCTGAAGGGCTTGACGTCCTTGAGACCGTGGTTTTAAAGGACGGCCGGCTACTAGACTGGGTCCGCAGGGAATCTCAAGATCCCAACTTCAGCCCTAATAAAACTCCTTGGGTCTTGGACAAGAACACCAAGCCACTATCAGAGAGGCTCGCTAGCCCAA
>LUFD01005518.1:53063-66909 GCA_003025255.1 Cordyceps pruinosa
CGGTACCTATCCTGCGACGAGGCCTCACACCATTCCCCGAAAAACAACCTCCCTTTCCCCAAGTCTCGAAATCTTCCCTCATAGAGCTTAAAGATTCGCCTCCCAGTGCGGGCTACACTGGACAACATTGGTATGCCAGTACGAGCAACGAGACAAAGGTCACCGGAGGCGGCGGTGGGTTCAGCATGTTCAAGCCCTACTTGGAAACTCCGAAGGAATTTTCTCTCCTGCAGACTGCCATAGTCCGATATGATGCCAAGACTGTCGAATTTGGTTCCATAACACAAACTCTGGAGGCCGGTTGGATGTTCTATCCGCCCCGCGGCTCCGACCCAACATTCTTCAACTTCTTCAACGCCAATGGTTACCGGGGCGTGGGCGATTACATGTCGGGATGGAACGCGGAGCAGAAAGGATGGGTTCAAGTTGACCAGTATATCTATCCTGGCATGGCTTTTGAAGACATGTCCGTGATTGGCGGCGATCAGTTCGATTTCGACGTCCTCTTCCACCTCACCGACGGCAAATGGTGGTTGAAAGTCCTGGGACGGGACATCGGATACTACCCTGCCGAGATTTTCAGCAAAAATTCCAAGAAAGAGGATACCCTTGCTACCTATGGCGACAGGATCGACTTTTACGGTGAAGTATACAATAGCGATCCAAAGTTGACTGCCACAGATATGGGCAGCGGCAATTTTCCAGAGGCCGGATACGGCAAGGTTGCATACATCAAGAATATGGTATATCTTGATGCCAACGGGAAAGAACAAAAGTACACAGGGTCCACCCAAGAGAGCGATGCATCGCGCTACAGAATCAAGACGTTCTGGAACTCTGGTACAAGCTGGGACTCGTACGTCTACGTTGGTGGCCCTGGTGCGGGTGGTGTCGTTGGGGGCTGATCGGGCGACAGCCACTTGGCTGATATTTGTTTCCTATTTATCACTACGGAGAATGCAAACCATCTCAATAACTTCTGACTGGGTCGCATGAGGCTATTTCTGCGCAATACTGCCCGCCAAGTTTGCAATGGCGAATGCGGAGGAACTTTTCTCAGCCGGCCGTGGCATCTGTAGGCCCTTGTAAGTGTGTACGCTATTTTATGCAGTATTTTCCCGACGATACCTCGTGGAGCGCATCCATGCATATGCAATATCATAACAGCCGTATATGCCACCTAATACCAAGAACAGTGAAATATAGCGAGATGCAAGTAAGTAGCATTCCTAATTGCTAGCTAATGCAAATGCAAGAATCATAGAATGCAGACATCTTTCGCCGAGCTTGACGTTGGGGAAAAGCCCAAGCGATACTGGCGGCGAAGACAGTGGAGGTGCCGTCATCAACGTTGTTTTAAGCTTGCCGAGGTGAAATCTAGTGGTCAATGTTGGGATAAATTGAGCCACTGCTCCTGCAGACGTTTTACGACAACGGTGAGTGTGAGAAGCCACACTTTATAGTCGACCGCTGCCATCCTCAGCTCGTGGAGAAGGGGGCTCGCTGGCTCAACACTGTTGCTGTAGGCGTGAAGGCGAAGGACTGCTAGCGCAGACTACCCGTGCACGCTCTGCAGCTGTTAACCGAGCAGTACAGGAGGACAAATGCGCGAGAAAGCAAACTGCCTGCGTACATCTGTGCGCGTGGCCATCTCCCATGGGGCACACCAACTATACAGCAGAAGGATAGCACCTGGGGGAAAGGGTGCCTCTGAAAGGCCCAGAATGAACCAGCCAGTTGGGCTGCTGTGCAGGCTGCGAGCACCCCCACAGAGCCATGCAGAGATGCAGAGGGGTAGGTAGATGCTCGGTTGAATTCTTGTCAGAATTTAGCTTGAAGGGGCCTGTATTGCTGGCGAATGGCGTCCATATGCATATGTTGAACTGATTCCCTGTAAGTCCAAGATGCTCGTCGATCCCTAGGCGGCGCATTACCCTTCAGGTAACTGCGTCATGTAGTTAGCAGATGCGCCTCCAATTCAAGTCGTGTATGAGCACGTTTAAACAACAATACAAATTAGCACAGACATAAGACTGGAGTCCAACTTTCGTGAGTTTTCTAAGACCACACATGCCTCCTCTGTCGTGGGCAGCACTGCCACGCTCTACTTTTGGCTCGAACACCGGCGCTTCCATACACTCACTGCTATTGAACGTTGCCAACCGGAAGCTGCCGATGAGTGGATGAATGAGTGGGTGCGTGGCACGAGTACGAGTGGTGGGAAATGGGGGTTCAGGACCGATCCTCTCACGGGTACCTCGAATCATAGCACCCAATCGCCGTGCTGGGTAAGGATGTATTAGGAATGTGAACTGTAAATTAGGCGGTGCTAATTGAAGATCGCTGGTGGCGGCACGGAGGGCCTGGTGGCGCAGAAAGGCTCCCAAAGGCAGGTAGGCTTATTTTCAGCCTCAATTGCGGGTGCTCAGTCTTGACAACACGAAATTCCTACACGGCTAACAACACCCATGGTAACTGCCCCTATTTACAAACGCCCAACCAGCTTGTCGCCGAGGCTCTTGATGCTCTTGGCAAAATCATCGGTGTTCTTCGCCTTCCAGTTTGCACCGTTCTTGCCCGGGGTGGTGTCAGCGCCTGCAAAGGCAATGTACATGACATCCTTGGCGTCGTGGCCGTTGTTGCCTGTGAGATGCTCGTTGGGGAAGCATAGTTTGCCCATGGCCAGGGAAGCTTCGCCAGTCGAAGTACCGCCGTTGGTGTCGCCCCAGATACCATAGTGCTAAAACAGAATTAGGACAAAGGCGCGTTGCAAGATGGAACGGTGTACCAGGGACTTACCACTTGCCCATTGCAAACAACGGCCATGACAGAAAGAGGCTTGATGCCGTGGGCCTCGGCATTGAATGACGGAGAGCCGCCGTCGTTTCCAAATACAATGTAAGGATGCACGTTGGCGTCAAGGTCTGGGATGCCATAGGTCTTGACTGTGTCTTTGAATGCCGTCTCGCCCTGGCCACTAGGGTCGTTGGCACAAGCACCACCGGTTCGGTTGGCACCGTCGCAGTCAATGTCCATGTTGTCGTAGCGACCATCGCCTTTCAGGAAGATAACATTGCCAATGTCGCCGCAGTATGAAGCGCCACCGCTAAAGGACCCTGACAGTTTCTTGGAGCAGGAACCGGACTGAGATAACGTGTTAGCGTGTCTCTCAGAAGTATTGACCTTTCGTCATACCTTGTGCTGGTCATAAAGAGACTTGAGCTTGGCGGGAAGCTGATACCCGGAGGCAAGGGAGCCAAGCGTAGCGAGGGTGAGGACAGTGGAAGAGCGCATTGTGAGTTCTCTGAAGAATTGCGTGGATTGTCTGGTGCTCAGATGGGTTTGGAACAAGACGGCGAGGCGAGACGTGGCTTTATACTTCTCCCGCACTGCTCGCGACGAGGGAACTCGCACGGTGATAAATATGCTGCGGTCTAGAACCTACGGGCAAAATGAATTAAACGCAGAATTGTCGAGTGTCAAGGTTTCATATCCCCAACACGGCTTCATCCATGTCTATCACAGCGGGCCGTCCGTTGGCGATGAATACACCCACCCGTGGCACGCGTGTGGAATGGAAAAGGAGATTGGCGGAAACGAATATCCCGCTCTTAGGGGTGGGAATACCGATATGCTTACATTGTGGCTGTCGGTGAAGACCGCCCGTAGTTTGCCGAAGACAGGGTTTATGCTAGCCCCAACCTGAATCAGGCCTTTCTGGGCAAGCCGCTGCTTACAACTTGAACACAAGATAGTGAAACTATCAACAGCTATATTGATCACATAGCGATAGACCTGTGTCGTTTGTATCATTGCGACACCATCGCTGGTAATCAAGCCCGCATGAAGTGTTGACAATTCACGACTACAGGCCCATCGAGTTCTCACTACAGTCGTAAGCTGCGACAGTATAGAAACATGTCTTGTGATTCTTTGCCGCTGGTGCAACCCAGGCCTACGCAGAGCGACCCATTTCTTCGCTGGCAGGCTGGAAGAGCTGATGACGCTGACTCGCTGTTGATCCCCTCCCCTGAGACCTCCGTCACCTCTACAAGACACCCAATTTTTTCCCCGCGCTCTTGGGGCTTGGGCGGGGTGGTCAGATCTGTACCAATTTATAGCGGCGAAAATTCCACCAGTCGCAGCTGATGACGTCCCCTAAGCACAGTTGCAATTGACGGATCAAAGATCCCGTGTGCAGAAATATCGAAACTTTGTGGCAAGGAACTTCTCTCAACTAATAGGCTGTCTTGTATGATTCCTCCTTGTTTCGTGATTTTCGATGAACTCGCCAGCCACCTTGATATCGCATCGACATACGTACAACTATCATTGCCTGGATGTATGCCCAATCTAGCACTTGCGGGGTCTCCAGTTAGGGATGGCATAGCTGCCGTCGGGCTTGACAATATCAAAAGTATCCTCACCCCTCCAAGCATGGAAGAACCAGCCGACTTTGCGATCACGGAACCATTCACAGTTATTGTCAATGGTCTTCCAGTACTTGATATACTGCTCAGGGCCGACGTCCGCCTTCCCAGGGTTGTGATCGGTCTTGCCCCATGCCCACTGCGTCTCGCTGATCATCGTAGGCAGGCCAACGTGGTCAACAACCCATTGCGTCTGCTTCTGGATGTAAGGCCACGCCGCGTCGACTTTTCCCTTGTAGTCATGGTAGAAGGGCATCGGGTGGATGTGCGCGACGTCCGAGTTGGCCTTGACTCCCTTGCCGATTGGGCCAAGACCCTTGCCGTCACTGCTGCTCATCTTGCCGGGACGATCCCAGTCTTCGCTGATACCAACAGGTATCTGGCGGCCATTGAGAGTTTTCCGGAAGCTGCCGAGGTCGCTGACAAAGTTATCGCCGTCCATACCGTCACCAACAGGCTCGGAACCGAATTCGGCGGAGTGAACGACGTAGGGGGCAATGGCCTTGTACTTGGAGTTGTTGAGAACCTCGTAAATAGCCTGCTGGGATTTCTTCCAAACATCCTAGTCCCATGAGTTATTAGTCTGTAATTAATCTGTATTTGTGTTTCCGTGTGTCACTTACTCCGTCGCCAAAGTTCGTCCAAACCTGGAAAACAACTGCCATATTGTTGTTATAGGCGGCTTCAAGTGCATGCTCAAAAACGGCGGCCTGGGTGCAGACAGGGTAGTACATGCGGATAATGCTGGCCCCAAAGTCTTTCTTCATCTGCTTAAAGTCCTTGTCCATGGCAGCGAAACCATTCTCCCATGCAGTGCAATCACCGTTCTCGAGAGGGTAGGAGAAGCCTTGGAAACCATACGCCATACTCTGGGGGCACCACCACTGATCGTGGGATACGCCAGGGGCCTGGAGATTTCCAGGTAGCTTCGCACTGCCATAGGGGAAGCAGTTCGGCGTATCACGCTGGATAGCTGAGGCTACAGCATGAGTAGCAGCCGTGGCGAAAAGAAAACCTGCGAAAAACATTCTGATAGCTAAATTAGAATTTCTTCTCTCCTCAGTAGAATTGACGCTTTAAGAGTGTGAGGTTAACGGCTTTATAGTTGCGAAGACCAGCACTCACAGCAACTACGAGGCACTAGGCTTCGCACCCAAGTCTAACACCCGTTCAGTAGCTGCTAGGCAATTTTTCCGCCTGTGAGTGAGATTTGATCGTAGCATGCTGCTGACGCTCAGAGAAGGGCCGACCTGGATCATCTCCACCTCCAGCACTTGGGTCACTGCAGATCGAGCAGCCCATAGTCGTTGTATCCTCCTCCGGACACGTACTTCCTTGAGTAGAAAGGGCAGGTAGTAGCGCACTTCCTACAAAACTATTATGGGTGGCATCACTAGCTAGACAAGGAACGGAGTTCACTCAACCACTCATCTTTATGCTCCATGCAGCACTCTCTTAGAAGTCGGTCCTCGCCGGGCTCAAACCAGAGACACACGTCGAGCCACGCTTAATTCTAATATCAGTCTTTGTAGCAGTGGCAAAAGACATTGGCTCACCCGCACGATGCACCTTTCAAATCGGATTCCCAAACGAAGCGCAGCGTTGCTAACGACAATGGGTATCAGATTTGGCTGTCCAACACTCTACCAGAAGGATTTTGTCACTACCGTGAACAACCCTTTTAATAGCTTGAATTCATGGTGTCTTGCGCTTGGGTGGTGGAGAGCAGGCTGCGCTGGACGGGGAGCCGTTAATATTATAGAAATACAGTGTCGAGGACAGCGGCTGGCACCACTAGGGCTTACATGGCACCAACGAAGTGACCTCCAATGCACTGTAGACATGGCTGGGCCTCGCGAAAATTACTAGAAGATGCCGAAGCATGGCTTGTCTCATCTCATCCATATATTGTAAAACTAAACATACATAGCTCGTCGCTCTAAAGTCGACTCGTTGTAGATAAATAGGAGTTGCCTACTTGCAGCACTTGCACAGCCTCCTTGACCATGTCGTCGACGATCTTGGCCGCGGGCTCAACCGAGTCGATGGAGCCTGCCACCTGGCCCATGATGTGAGGAAAGTCGAAGTCGCGACCCTCGTCCAAGTCATGCTCAAACGGCACAATGCCCTTGTCGCAGAGCGCTCTGATCTCCTCGGGCCGCTTGTGCCAGTCCTGGATGTACTCGTTCACCTTAAGCCGCAGCGGGCGGCCCGAGATGACGAGCGTCGGCTCGGTCTGGTCGTACGTGCAGCTGACCACCTCCTTCTTGTGCTCGTCGCTCGTGTTGCCCTCGACGGAGGCGACGAAGCGCGTGCCGACCCAGACGCCCACCGCGCCGTTGACGAGCGACGCCGCGAGGCCGCGCCCGTTGGAGATGCCGCCGGCGGCGACCACCATGGCGGTCTGGCCGCGCAGGAGCGGCGGGAGGTAGTTCTTGGCGATGTCGACGACGGCGGGCACCAGGATCGAGGTCGCGATGCTGCTCGCGTGGCCGCCGCCCTCGCTGCCCTGGGGGATGACGACGTCGACGCCGAGCTCCAGCGCCTTCTTCGCGTGCTTTGGGTGACCGACCATGTTCATGACGATGATGTTGGCCTTGTGTAGACGGTCAATCACGTATTTGGGGGGCGTGCCGATGGCGGACACAAAGACGTGAGCGCCGCTTTCAATGGTCAGGTCGATGAGCTCGTCGAGCTTCCCGTTCGTGTAGTCGTGGTTCGTCTTGCGCGCGCCATCGCCAATCTTAGGGAGCGCCAGGTCGATGCCCCACGGCAGGTTGGGGCTCTTAAGCAGTGACTTCATTTCGGCGATGATCTCGCGCAGCTGGTTTGGCGAGTACATGATGCCACCGATGACACCAAGGCCGCCCGCGTTGGACACGGCCGCCGCGAGCTTGCCGCCCGCGACGTGTGCCATTCCCGCGAGAATGACGGGATGTCTGATGCCCAGGCGGGTGGTGAGTGGCGTGGTAATGGGGCCGGCGGGTGCCATAGTGAGCGCTGTTTAGGTAGGATTATGAACAAAGAGTAACAACGACAAGGTGCAGTCCCAACTCCAATGTGATGCGTGTCAGTGTTATATAAAGCCCACGACCTCGGAGCCGGTTATATGCTCTGGTAGGCTCTACTATGCGCCTCAGAGGTAGCCCGTAACACTACGTAGATGGCTGATTAGTACGAGTGGACGCCGAGGCTCGGCTACTTGCCAACTATAGAAGCATCTCCCCGTTTCAACCCCGCGTCGCTAGACCGGAGTGTGGGGGAGAAGTTCAATCCGTGGCCGCCCGCCCTCCATAAGGCTCTTATTCATAGCTGTGTCCTAGAATCGACATCTCCCACGTTCTATAATGCAGAGAAATATGGATTGCCTTGATGTCCTCTCTGCTGTGTGTATTTTGTTGAATTGTCAGGTGGCAGCAATCTTGTTTGATCAATTCATATGGCAACGCGCCTCGGAGTGCTTTCTTACTTTCTGACTCTCCAGACAAGAGACCAACCCTTCCATCGAGGGAGTTTCGCTATTCATGTAATGCATGGCGAATGGCCTCGGACTCTGGTCACAGCCCCAAGTTCGTAGTTCCGGTTTCACATCAGAGGTATTGAATTTATCTTGCGTATAAAATATGTGCATACATCCAGGAGACTAGGGGAAGTTCCGATTCACTTCGTCTGGTCAGCGACGCTCTTCTCAACGATATTTTCCGTCTGGCTGACGGAAGCTTCCGAATCGGTCTTGCCAAGCCCAAGCTGAGCAACATCCCAGCCTTGGCTCTCAAGGTACGCCCGAAACTTTCTGTCCTCCTCAGAGATCGTGTCCTGTCCAACATTAGGCAGACAGAAGAAGGCGACGGCGGCGGACAGGAGAGCAAGACTAGAAGCAACCCAAAAAGGGTACTGAGCCGATTGCGTCTTGCTGTTCCCGGCCTTCTCAATAGCGGGGAAGGCATATGTGCCCACGAACGCGCCGATTTTACCGATGGCAGCAGCAATACCGTAGTAGCGGCCCCGAACACCAGTGGCGCAGGTCTTTGCAGCCAAAAGCCCAATGTTATTACCAGGGCCAAGCTCGCCGAGGGCCTGAAAAATGCCATAGACGACGGCAAAAGCGGCGACATGCTTCGAGATGGAACTATAAACGCCCGCCATGATATAGCCAACGACAGCCTGGGCAGTAACGCCAAAGATGAGGGCATACTTGGGCCCGATCCAATCACTAACGAAGGCACCTAAAATAGTACCTGGAATATAAAACAGATTAATAACCGTGTTCCAGCCAAAGATGGTCGTCAGAGAAGAGCCCTTGGGATAGATGGAGCTCAGAATATCGGACGAATAAATTCCAAAAGCGTACGACGAGAACTTGCAGAAGAACGTCAGTTGAGGAATGCAGGAATAGCGTCGCCAAGTGAGGAAAACACTTACGTCGTAAAGGAACCAGATGATAGAAACAGCAGCCAATCTGAACCAGTAGTACTTTAGAACTAGTGAATAAGGTGTAGCACGGCGCATCGATTCCTTGGTGAACTCTTCGGGCTCTTTGAGACGAAGACGGAGGACGAACAGGATAAGTGGAAAGACGACACCAATACCCAAGCTGGTGCGCCAAATTGTTTCGTAGTGACTATTATGGGTGGCGGCTGCGACAACGACTGTGGTTCGACTAATCAGCGGCCGCGTGAGGCAGAGGAGAGGCGGTGGTAGCATACAGGGGATAAAAGCACCAATCACAAAACCGACGTCGATCATGGAGTTGGTGAAGAGGATGAACCAGCGGTTTCGAGTGCCGCGTTTGAGCTCACCAGTGGACTCGGCGCACCCAACACTCCCAGCCGGGTATTCCCCTAGGGATGAAATATTAGTTTGTGTCCTTGTTTTCTGCGTGGAGTAAACGGGTCGGTACCTCCAATCCCGATACCAACAAAGAATCGCCAAGCGGCAAGCATGTTGAACATCCCGATGGCATCGCCATGCCAGTAAGAGCCAGCGGCGAGAGCCGTGAAGACGATGAGGATCACGGTGGAAGTGACGAGCGAGTGCGATCGGGACCAATGGTCCGAGGTGAAGCCAAAGACCAACTGCCCGAGAACGGTACCAGCAAATGCGACGCTGGCGACAACGCCTTTGGCACGCGAATTGTCGAAGACGTCGCCGTACTGTCTCGACAGGGCGGTGTTGACGGAACCGATGACCTGAAGAACGGTACAACGGTTAGCGACGGTGCACTAGGAAGTTCTGAGGCAGGGAAGAGCGTACGTTGTTAATGTAGCCGTCAGAAAAGAGACCAGCGCCGCACGCAAAGACGGGCAGCGCAGCTTGGAAGAAGGACTTGCGCTCCAGGGCATCCTCGATGGTGTGTTTCTGCAGATCCTCGGGGTGATCGCTCGAGTCGAGGATGGGGGCGTTCTTGGCAGCTTGAATCTCCGTCATGACTGCGGGTGCGACTCGCTGAGTGCTCAACGTCGAAGGTCCGTAGCGCAGGCAGCGTGTTCCGGGCTCGTTTCAAACGATCAAGAAACCAGCACAGCAGGGGGGTGAAAAAGTGAAGAAGAATTGAGGCAAGAGACGGACTTTTGAACCGAAAAGATTGACGCACTGGAGTCTGACACGCACAGCACAGCACCTGAACGGCTTTGGGTGTATTAGTGCGGAAGACGGCTCGGACTAGGCGGCGCCCCAGGCCGGGGGCAGTGGGGTGAGGCGTTCGGCCGGGGCTTGAGAGGGCAAATGAGAGTGCGGGATGGGCTTCGCAGGCGACCGGGAGGAAAGACGGTGGCTTCTCTTTGGTGCTGGCTGTCCTTGAGGTCGCAGTGAGGCTTGATGGGCGCGGCCTGCTCCGGCTTGGACAAGAGCGGGGAGCCAGCCCATCTCATCTGCATGCCAAGGTTGCGCTCTGCATCGTTCTACGGCTGGTGCGTGCCGGGAAGAGAAGTGTTGAGGGATTCACAATGGCAATAAAACGCCACCTAGACTCGCTTGCCGACCCCTCGAGGGACACACGTGGGCGCAACCACTGGCGCTGAGCCTGTGATGCCCTCCACGGTGGTGCATGCAGTGGACAGGGAGGGGGCCTTTATAATTCGGGCCTTCATACTGACAGGCCCTAATAGTGAAGAGGGCCCTCAAACTGTCTCGCGGTGGATCGGCCTGCCCGACGCTGACGCCTGCTGATACAGGTCAGTATTGGTACACCACTGTAGCCAACAGGAACAATTCTCGAAATAATCTACCGAGTGGGGAGGCAGGCAAGCCCAAAAGCAACCAGTGCGGGAACCCTGCCCGTTGCAGCCTGCTGTGATGAACCCCGGCCACCGAGACGCCCATTGACGGTCCCTAGGTTTTCGGTTTACAGCCAGCTAATCAGCTGCCTAGTAGAGACGCAAAAGGCATTGTCGCGTGTCCCAGCTGACACAGCTTTGGCAAAAGCCCCGAGCGTGTGCAGCAGATAAGCAGGACTGTGACCTGCTAGTTAACCACATGGCTCTGACGTCGGTGGCTTCATCATCCATAGTGTTGCTTCCCTGTAGTTCTCGGATGAAGATGCCGCCCATCAATTCAACTGGCGCAAGGAACCATGCCACGTTGTGGCTTTCGGCATGGAGTAGCCTGGGCGTGTCAATTGCATGCTACACGAAGATGAAGATACGGCTCCTGCTTTTTCGAAGCAGTCTCAGTCAATCCATGTCAACCAAGCTTATGCCGTTTTCCCATCCCCGACGAGCATCTTTTGACAGTCTTGCTTGACGCAGCCCCATCACGTACATAGTTACCATCATACAGTCTAAGAAACCGGCGCAAGGTTAGCTTCATGGCAGTACCTAGTGTCGCAAGGATTTAACTTTGGTGTGTTTTTGTTCCGCCCTCCCTCCCCGACGCCCAGTTGTAGCGCGCCAGAAGAGCAGAATGGATCTGACAGAAGCAACGGTCGCATAGACTTTTCGCAACGCCCATGATTCAAACTATGCTTAAATGCTAGTCCGCTGTTCTCTCGATCAGCAGAAGGCGACACTGTAGGGCCTTTGTGTTCGTAGGCACGCTATGCTACCCAGTACAATCCAGCATCCCGGTACTTCAGGGTACCATCGCAGCCTGCCAGTCTTCTTCACCTCATGAGGATAATTGCGATAATTATACCGCGTTAGGATCTCCCAGCGTCGAGTAGCCTGGGTATCTTTGTGTCTCTTGTAAATCTATTGCATACTGCATTCTTGACCCCTATCTCTCTCCTGCCTATTGTCGCACTCGACCCAACCAGCTCCGGGCTTTTTGATGCCTTTAATAGTGGTGCGCCAGCGCTCAAAGGGCCTTCGCAGCAGATATTATGAGACATCTGGACATTCTCAAAATATCATTCTATAGTCTATATATAGTTTATTCACCTAATTTGTGGTATCTCATCTATATGAACCGTGTGCGTGCGATGTCGACGGAAGAAAATGCCAAACCATTAACAGTACTATTACACATCCTGTCGCTTGAACAAAAACACAATGCATGTACCCAGACCTAGCCCAGCTAGGCCAATCCCTGTGTAGAGGCCCGAGCGAAAGCCATTCAGTCGATCGTCCAATGAGTCGGACGATCCTCGTACGCTAACTTCGACAGTTCCTGCAATACCAACCCCGAGTGCGATGCCGTAGTTGACGACGGTATTCACTAAGCTAGCACCGATACCCTGGTGCTCCTTAGCAACCGCGTTAGAGAGTGTCAGTGTCGCTGCAGGGAAGCTCATATCCATGCCGAATGGCATGATGAGCATAGAAACAAATATCTGGCCCCAGTAAATCTGATGGACGGGCGTGAATGCGGTCAGAATGATGCCAGTGGTGAATGCGATCATCGCGAGCATCATGACAACCGGTGGGCGGACTTCTATCGGCCCTAAAAGCTTGCCGGTGAAGAGAGCCGCGACCCCTCCCGCGCAAATGGCCGGTGCAAAATACGCTGATGCAAGTAGCGGCGTCAGTCCTCGAATATCCTCCAGTATTTGAACAAGGTACAGCGTCCAGATACCAAATGTAGCCCAACCGCAAACAAGTGCGGCCAAGACAAAGCAGATGTCGGACTTGAACGCATCGAATGGTAGAAGCGGGTACTCGCTCATCCTCAGTTCCATGTAGGCGAATACCCCGAAGAGCAGCAGGCCAAGAACGAGCGGCACAATGATCGTCGGGGTGCCCCAGCCACTGATGGGTGCCTGGGTCCATGCAAAGTTGAAGAGAACCAGCGCGACGACACCAACAGTAGCGGCAGGAGCATCTAGAACAGAGATCCAGTTTCGTAATGATCGGGGCTCTTCCCTTGCCTGAGGTGGCTTCGGTATAATGAAATAGGTGGCCACTGAAAGCACAGCAAGCCATATCGACATCGCCCAAAGAGCCCATGGCCACCACGCCATCGCAAGCAATGAGGCGAAAACCGCACCACACACGCCCCCAATAGGCGCCACAGCGCCAAAACACGCAAAAACCATTGCCTTGCGGTGACCCGGGGGGTACGCTGAGCCGAAGATCGCCAGGGCGTTGGGTAAGCACAGTGCCGGTCCTATGCCTTGAAGGACTCGCGAGAAAACTGCGAGGGTAAAGTCGGAATAGACGCTCAGTCCGGATACCAACGACCAGAGTGAGAACCAGGCGAATCCAACGATGAGCATATTCTTGTAGCCGAAAATATCGCCGAGGCGTCCCGAGATGAGGATAAATGTGCCGACCGTCAGTGAGTAGCCGGCAACTAGCCAAGAGAGGTGGGCAGGGTCTGCGACGCCGAAGCTACGGCCAATATCTCGCAAGAGGACCAGAGTTTCCAGGTAGGCCGCCTCTGCGAAAGAGACGCGGTCAGAGTTATTTGGGTTTGAAATGACAGACCGGGGCAACTTACGGGTGCAGAACTGGGCCATGCAGACGACGGCGATGAAGCATGCCTCCCTCACCTTGGACATGGATGACGAGATCCATACAGACTCGGCAATGGAAGCTTCCTTACCCGCTGAGTTGTCGCCGGAAGCATTGCGCGTGCCAAGCTCCGACGCGGGGACGGCGAAGCCATCATTGTCGGCCATGCTTCTTCACTAGAAACATAAGACGGCCATTGCGGACTTGCTTGACGAACAGTCCTAGTTTAAAAAGGAGTGCGCCATGGGTCGTTACGAATATGGACTTATTATTAGTCAGAGGGTACGTGGGTCGGAAATTTGATATGTAACTACTTATCAATCATGGGCAGCAGTAGTTAGGGAACGGCCATCCCGCCTAGGATGGCAAGATGTGATGGGTAGTAGATGGCTTGTTGTATAGAGATCTCCTGGCGCCTGTTCTGCTCGGATATAACTGGCTTTCTAGGCTTTCGGTCGAAGCATGGGTTCTCTCTCTAGAGCACTTGCCCAGATCGCGAACCTGTGCACACCCGGGGGGGGGGGGGGG
>LUFD01005518.1:67002-77192 GCA_003025255.1 Cordyceps pruinosa
CAGGATTTGCTTGCCTTGGTCACCTCAGAGAATGGCAAACTTGTCAAGCGCCCGTACGGAATCAAGTCCATCTTAAAGCCGCTTCTGCTTCAGCTACCGCTACACGTCCTCCAATCACAGTTATTGTGGCGTATGCAACAACTTCTTATGAGCCCGAATAGCGATGGTTTGCGCGTCAAGGTTTCTGCTACTCTTTGCGATACCTGGATGATCCCGTAAATTCTTTGCTGTGGCGAGGCTGCTGGATGGCGATGTCGCCAACACCCGGTGCACGATTCTTCCGCGAAAATGTTGTGTTGTCAATCAAGCTGCCTGGACGAATTAATGATGGAGGGAGGGTTTGATAATCGTCTGAACTGAAGTATTGCATTTGACCGCACCGAAAACGGCATGTGAATACGACTTGACGTAGTCGAAGCGCGTGCTCACTGCTTCCTGGGAGTAATACGTTGTCGCCTGCCTGACTGGAAGGGAAAGAATAGGGATGCCCGCCAGCAGGTCTTGTGTGCTAAATGTATCAGAACTCCACAATCCACGTGAATAATTGTAATTCCACGCTTGCGTCCAGCAGCCAACCTTCGCCAACGCACCAGGAGAAGGAATGGGACAGCATTCACAATACAATAGGTTGAGTTATTATCGTACTACGAAACCTCAGGGACCAGATTGGACGTTCACGCATCTGTCGTCAAGAGATCATACACTTTAAGATTTATTGTACTTCATCCTGTGGCAGCTTCACACGCGCGGCGCGGCGCGTATCGTCTGGCAGAGCATGACATTGGTCGCACAATTCCAGTCGGAGAGGCCGTTGCGGTGAAAGTCGGCAACCGCCGTGCTCGCACAGCATTCACAACCAGCGGTTTGCAAAGGGGTGCACACTTTCGCCGGGTCCGCTTGTCGATTCAGGCTTTTCACAACCTACCACGCCAGCCTTGCCAGATTCGGGACACGACGCCCCAACGATTTCGCTCCCGTCAAAGCTAAAATGGGATCATGTTATCACAAGCCAGCCGAGGGCTGCGAGTTAGAGTGCGGGGTCGAGCCACTACACGCCTGCCCTTACCCAGGTTGTCGCGGGTCGCCGCAGGGGCACGGGCTCTAGGAGGCCAACCAGCCAGTCACAATGCGAGGATTCCGGCAGAGGGTGCAAGACTTTTCATGTGACGGACTCGATGGGAAGTGCCCGTTACCGAGAACGGGCAACTGCTGGGCGGGAATGGGGAGGGGGCTGCCTGCGGGGAATAAGACCATAAGAAGTCGATCCATCCAACTCTTCTCAACTCTCTTCTACCTTCCGTTGAAGAACACCAATTGAGAAGTAGCCAGACCAAGTCAATCTCCAACCCTGCGCCTTCGTTCAACATGGCTACTATCGAGCGCAACCCCAAGGACTCGATGAAGTCCACATGGCGCACCGCCGATCGCAGCCACTGGAGCCTTGCTCACTGGTTCTACGAGTTGTTCGACATCCACCTCGTGGATTTGGACACTCAGGTGCCCGTTCACGACAAGAGCGACAAGATGCCCTACGTGCCTGAGTTGGCCATGCACCGATGGATTCTCACGCACGCCATTGTCCCAGTCGCCATCCAGCAGGTCTACTGCATGTACACTGGGCAGAATCTGAGTCCCCTCGTCACCCTGGTCTTGTACTCGGCGGCTTTCAAGTTCAATGCCATCAGGCAACTCAAAGTTATGCGCACCATGGGTCAGCAAGTGGGCTTTCTCGATGGTGACGAGCACGACCGAGATGGTATCCCGGATGTCGGCGTTCTCAAAGTCTTCCTGTCGCTCATCTACACATCCATCTCGCGCCCAGTCTTTACCGTCCTGCTCAGCTACCGCGCTGCTGTCACACCGCAGGACATCAACTGGGCCTGGCTTCCCGTCGAAATCGGCTTCTACAGCATCATCCTCGACTTTTGGTTTTACTGGTACCACCGTCTGATGCACGATGTCTCGTTCCTCTGGAAATTCCACCGCACCCATCATCTGACCAAGCATCCCAACCCTCTCCTGACGCTGTATGCCGACACAGAGCAGGAGATCTTCGACATTGCCGGCATCCCCATCATGACCTGGGCTACTATGAGGCTTATGGGATTCCCCATGAGCTTCTACGAGTGGTGGTTCTGCCACCAATACGTTGTCTTTGCCGAGCTTGCTGGGCACAGCGGCCTCCGTCTGTTGGCCAACCCCCCTAGCACATTCACATGGATTTTGAAGATGTTCAACGCCGAGCTCGTCATCGAGGACCACGACCTGCACCACCGCAAGGGCTGGAAGAAGAGCGGCAACTACGGCAAGCAAACCCGCCTCTGGGATGTTGTTTTCGGCACCTGCAAGGACCGTATCGAGACGAAAATGGACAAGATTGACTGGGATGCCTCCATTGGAATGCCCGCATTCTAAAGCTTTAATGCCAGCAAATCTCAACCAATGAGCGGAGCCCTTATATTTCATAACTGAGGGCTTTAAAATTACTATCGGGGTAGAATGGAGTGGCATTTGTATAAGATATATAGAGGTCTTCCCTTTGGAGCGATACCCAACCTTGAAATTCCTTAACAATTGGACAGAAATACATATACCTGCAACACACCCCGTGAATTTACTTCAGGTTATATACTCCGTATTCCGATCTATATACACGAATCATTTTTATCTTATATAGTTGATCTATTTTTCAGCCATTCGTAGAGAAGATACAGTATATTTACACGTAGCGAAAACATCGCTAGTTCCTTCAGATACCCCTTTTCATAGTGCGGAATTGCGCTGAGTGAACCATAGCAATGTCAAAGTGAAGACAACAACTGCAATGATAGCGTATCTGAGCCTCGCAGGGTGGTTCTGTCGGACGTTGTTGACTTTCAAGGTCGCTTCTTGCACAAGCGCTTTGAGTGTCTCACTGCCAAGTTTGTAGTAGACCAGGCCGCCCAGCGCAATAGAGTAGCCCACCAATTGCTGGCCCGTGACGGGGTCTCCGAAGAGTAGTATCGACGAAACTACCAATAGAATGTCCTTCAGAATTCCTGACATAGTTAAAACAACGGCGGATGTTTTACCGATCTGCCAAACGATTAGTGTGTTGTCAGCATGTAACGCTGGAGAAGAAACATACCAGGAGAACAGTCGAGACGTTGAGTAAGAATGCGACAACTGCATTGACGATGAAGAGTGGAATCCCTACACTGGAGAAATCGGCGATTTTCATACGCGGGACTTCAACAACGGCCATCAACGCTCCATTGATGACTGCGCAAGCCGGAGCGTAATAGTAGAGTGAGACCATGGGGTCCATCTTGAATTCAGACGAACTGAGAAGCCTCTGGACCATGACAAGGCGCAGAGCTTCGAATATTATGCCACACGTTTGGACTGTTCGAGTGTCAGGATCGACTCCTATATTGCTACATTTTGGTATTGCTTACAGAGAAACCCGAGCGAGTGGAATTTGATCTCGCCAAAGGAAGCAATGACGACCCCAAACACAATGAGTGACACATTTCCAAGTACCTTGAGGTTCGGTGGCACGATTCCGAATGCCCAAGTAGCCAAAAGCGTCACAACCGTGTTAGATGCCTGCGGCAATTCATTAGTTGTAAACCCAACGCGCCTCCAAGTAGCCGTACCTTGAGCATCTGAATGAAGGACACACTCAGGTATAGATATGCGAGATTGCCGCCAATCAGACTGAGACTGAACAGGATAACGATGGGGAGAATCGCTCGCTTATAGGTCTCAAGGTTCATGGGCGCATTGTGCCTCGAATCTAGCAAAGTTGTATAGCGAGCCATAAGTTGCGTCATGGCCGCGGCAAACGTCATGTGCCATGTTGTCAGGAATAGAGCTAGCAGAAGATCGTTAGTGCACGACGACAACAAGAGTGAAGAGGGACGAGCTGACGAAAGCCTATACAGTGTTAGAGTGAATACCATGTGGCCACACCAAAGGTCGCGAACTGAGACGTACGGAAATTTGCAGCAGCAAGAACCCATTTATTGAATAGGATGACGCCTGAGCTGGTCGAGATCCAGAAGCTAGGCGGTGACGGTCAGCCAAGGCAAGGTGCTTCCACGACTTTGATGTTACGCACGCGATGAAAAACGCGGGATGAAGTTGCTCGATACGGAAACTGGCCTGTGCTGGTGCGAGCGGAAGCAACACAGGCCGCTCCTCCGTCTTAGCTTCTAGGAGCCCGGCCTCAAGCTCATGCTCCTGCCGGGGTTCCGGCGAGGGCCGGGCAGCCGCGCTGGATTCCGCCATGGGCGGGTGATGTTGAGCGACGGGCAGCAGCACACCAAGATCGTCCACTCGGAGAAATCGACGCTGGTGCTGTGGCTACAGAGCTCGCGCCACGCATCTGTTGATGGCGACGGTCTTGTCGGATTGGGCAGGCACGAAAAGGAGAGCGCGATCTGTCAAACTTGCGACCGCGGATGGCCAGCCTGCTGCGCGTCTGCCTTCATCCCATTGGGCACCACCTTGCGCCCCCCCGCCGTGCCTGGCCCACCGCACCTGAGACCCCTGGGCAGTATTAGGAGTAAGAATCCGTCGAGGAGAAGTATTAGATGAGAAACGTGTTTTATGGTCGATGAAGTTGTGGGACGAGTTTTCACATCGCAAAGCCCGCGCTCTGGTCATACTGAACGGCAGCTGAGTAGAGCGAAAGGGATTATCCCTACACCGCGCGAGACCTTCTTCGTACCACCGCCCTGCTTTTGAACTGAAGACTACAAATATTGCTGTCCTCATCTACTTGGTGTGTGGAGCTCAGGCTATGCCAAATCGCTTTGGTGAAGCGCGAACCAGTTGCACCCATTGGCTTCTTGCAGTGCCACGCCGCGCTCCTCGCGTGTTACATTGGTGACAAATTCGCTGAGCGCTACGAACCAGACCAAGTTCAGAGGTAAGGGGGCCTGTTTTCTTTGTCGCTCTCCTCAGTGGCTCCTTCTTTATCCCCCATTGTCCTTTGCCTCGTCTCCTCCATCCGCGAGCCAGGTCGTGGAGCCGAAGTAACATTCTACGGCGCACTCACCAGGCGAGGTTTTGTAGTTCCTTGGACACATTTTCTGGCTACTGGCGCCGGCGCAAACTTGGGTTATAGCGATCTGTCCCGTAGTGGACTGCTACATTTCAGTTAGTTTAGTGCACGTTGGTCTTGCTGTTCAAGTTGTGCATCACATGAAATCTTCTAAGCGGAGCAGCTTGCCGTCACATTCTGTGTCACTTCATCTCCTCGTTCTCCCAGGTGCTCTGGGGGCTACCTCTCCCAGGTGCTCTATCTCTTGCATTGGAGAGACGGGAGACAGTGATAAGCCGGATTGATACAATTGACTGAGCACCGAATCGAGTCTCCCGCCCTTGGCAGACACTCGCAGAAACCTGGTTCCAATGGTACGGCTCTAGAACTTTTAGCATCACTGGGCTAAAAGGATCGTGCAATCGCACCAAGGAACCACCTCCAAAGAGAACGGAATAATACTCATCGTGTGGGGACTAGCCATGACTAAAAGCAGAATTGAGACTACGAAAGAGGAACAATGGGATGCGAGCCAAAGAAGCAATTTCGTCGGGAGGAGGAGGCTGACCGTCAACGCCGGCTTAATTTGTAGCCACCAAGAACAGGAGTTTCGGGACGCGACTTGGTGTCGCTGCTGTCTCGCGGCTCCATAGCCGTCACTGGTTGCTGTCAAAGGAACTTATGTTTTCTGTTTCTGTGAGAAATCACACCATCATTTGGTGTACCATTAAAACCGCCTCAGAATCTCTTCGCGACTTCTCAACTACCTCATCGACCACATTCTCGGCTTCAACTTACCGAGCAAATGCGGCCCCACGCAACTACGCTATCTGGCACAGTTTACGGCTAGTAACCATTTGAGCTGCCAGTTCGGCACCTACTAATCAAAACGAAAAACAAATCGATGCCCCCCTGGCTTGGAAAGCAGGATGGAACCTCGCACCGCGCTAACTGAGGTGCAACTAGAGCCGGCTGTAGATGCAGCACTGCCGGAGCAGCAAACAGCGACGGCCGCGGGAGCATGGATGAATAGACCAGCTCGTCTAGTTGCCGATTTGATGGTGATTGGGGGCGCCATGGATTGGGACTTTGAAAGACAAGGATGTGTTTATAAACGAAATCTCGTCCAGGCGTCGTGTCGGGAGGCTGCTACACCTGCACTCTCCACGACTCTCGTCCGAGCTTCTTTACCTGTCCAAGATGCTCAGCAAGCGCATTCTGCTCTCAGCTACGGCTGCCTTGGCCTACCTTTCCCGGGTTCAGGCCGACCACCACCTCATTCTCGGCGCCCCGGTGCCCTCGCAGGGTGATGTTCCTCTGCGACTCAACATCAACGAGCTGCAGGCTGCCGCAGGGCCCCAATGGGACCTGTATATCCAAGCGCTCAAAGCGATGCAAGACATGGACTCTGACGATGAGCTTTCGTACTTCCAGACTGCCGGTATGCCGAATGAATCACACCGGAACAGTGATCAGGGGTGTGGTCAATTAACATAGTTCAGGTATACATGGCCTACCGTATATCCAGTGGGACAACGCTGGCCCTCGACAAGGTTCGCAATGGCTTGGCTACTGTCCGCATGGTGTAAGTATTGTCTTTAACAGATCGCCTCCGGAGGATGCGAAGCTGACCGTCCTTAGGAGCCGCTTTTCTTGCCGTGGCACCGCCCATATGTCCTGCTCTTCGAGCAGCAGCTCGTTCGTCACGCCACCGAGATCGCGCAAAAGTACCCCGACAGTGTGCGAGATAAATATGTTGCCGCCGCGAAGAGCTTGCGCGCACCTTACTGGGACTGGGCCGCTGACAGCGCTGTTCCTCCATCCTCGGTCCCGGACACCCTGACCATCAACGTCGCTGGAAGTGATGGGGCCGAGAGCCAGAGCATTGCCAACCCCCTTCAGACCTACAACATGCCACAGTCTGCTTTAAATGGCCGTTACGGTACAGTTGACCAGTACGGTCGCCCGCAGACTCTCCGCTGCCCTGGCCCCTACGGTAGTTACCCGTACTCCGCCAACAACAACCTTCGAAACCGCAACCTGAAGGGGAACTTGGTGAGTGGCTAAACATACGTTCGACAGCCATGTGTGAATGCTTACTGTGTGGTGGTAGTATGCTGCTTTTGTCTATGCCCGGAGCTTCAACCAGTTCGCGATGACGGCGAACAATGGCGTTGGCCTTGAGCAGATTCATAACTGGGTTCACTATGACGCATCCTGCGGTCAGCAGTTTTGGCAGCCTGATCTATCGGGCTTTGATCCTCTTTTGTAAGTCTACCCGCGGCGCGTGGAGGCCGGAAGCGCTGCTAACGAAGTTCCGTATAGCATGCTTCACCACGCCAATGTCGATCGTCTCTGGACTTACTGGCAGTACATGAAGCCAGACCAGGCCATTTTCAGCAACAACTACTACGGGCAGTCCCGCTTTGCCTCTCCCCAGGGCACTGTCATTACCCCCGATAGCCCGCTCCAGCCCTTTTTCGGCACACAGAGCAGGATGCACACCACGAGATCCGTGGCCAACATCAACGGCATGGGGTACTCGTACGAGCGCCTGCAGTACTGGAACATGTCCAGCACAGACCTCCAGAGGGCTGCCACCGCCCTAATCAACGAAAGGTACGGGGTTAGGGGCTGGTCAGCGAAGCGTGACGTGGCTGAGGCTTCGTCGCCGACTGCTGCCAACGGCGGGGTGACGTCGCAGTACTTTGCGCGCTTTGAGATTGATCGCACCGAGGTTGAGCGTCCCAGCACTGTCTCTGTCTTTATCGATGGCGCCAAAGCCGGCGACGTTGCCGTCATGCCCCAACCAGCCGAAGGTATCATGAAGGGCGGATTTATGATCGACGGATTTATGCATCAGGCGTTTGCTAGGGCCACCAGCTCAAATGGAACTGTTGCATCCATTGCGCCTCTTGTGAGCTTAGAGGTTACCAAGGTTAGTATAATGAGTATAAGGCATCGGTATGACGTGAGTTTTCTTGCTGATTGAACATGGATAGCCTGACGGAACCCGTATCGCCATCTCGTCCATTCCTAGCCTTAAACTCAGTCTCGAAGAGGTTCCTTTCACTTCCCCCAAGTCCATTGAAGAGCTCCCTGTTTTAGGACATCCCACTATTCATCGGGTTCCCGTTAAAGAGCACTGAGCCACTTGCCGGAATGGTAGTTTCCGCTCGGATTAGGTATACTATACCTCGGGATAATAAAGTATATTATATGAGTATAATGCTTGCTCTAGAGGTTAGTACCGCCTGCGTCCCTGTGAGCTAGCCCTCTTAATCGTTGTAGGATTGACACAGCCCGAGCCCTTCCATTTGTTTCCATCAGGTTGAACCACGGAGTCGAGCGTAAAAACATAAACAATGTCGGGGTCCAGTGTCAAAATCCGTTGCATAGGATTCGGTCCTTTTAAACTCCAGAAACAAAGATACTGTTGGGTGGCGTTAATAATGATGACACTATATTACTATTAGTTAGACGGTAGTAGGAGAAGGTTATAATCCAAGTATTGCTATTCGCATAACATCATATTGCTATTCACGGAATAACACGTGACTACCTAGTAAGTACTATTAAAATTTAGGGTACTTCCTTTTATTACTGCACTTGGCATTCTAGCTGCACGGTCTCTACATGGACGGCGGGGTAGAAGACGGTCAGAATTTCCTACTATCAGCAACCAAGGAATGTGAGTACCTGTGTGTGCAGGTGTAAATTGGAAGTTTGAGCCAAAATCTCCCCGTCATTCCTGGAAGGTTGAACTCTCCAACGGCGATGTTCAATTATCCTGTGCACGAAGGCGCAAATACTCGGCGCAGCTGCCTCCAATCCCGACATGGACATATACTAGCAAAATAAATTGTGCGGAAGCACCGAGTTCTTAGAACGGTTGAGCATATCACCCCCGGGATCACTCGCCGACCAAGAGTTCTGGCTGGCAAATTGATGGATTTGGTGGAAGCATGAAGCCTGGATGCTGATCAACGAATGTATCTTTCAAGCATCAACCATCATTTTATCGACCCGCATTCAGGTCTTGCTTGCGGGTAGCCAGAGACAAGGCGGGGCAAAAGCTTGTCTCGCGGCTTCACTGGGCGCGGACCGGGGCATTGACCCAGCGGCTGGACAGCTCCTTGCTCCTCAGCTGGAGAAGCCAATTTGCGGGCACAGGTCGAGAACACGAAGTTATCCATCAGATCCATCATATTCAGACAAGGGTGTTGTGCGTGCGGCATTGGCGTCTGGTTTGCGAGTAGAGAATGAGCAGATGAAGAAGCGTAACGTATCTCTTTCTGTGGCCACGTTAGGAGAGCCGGTCGGCACATACGCTTTCCAGGACAGAGCTCAAAGAGCCCTTGACAGGGGTTGCACACCCTATTCTAGGTTGACGCAATGCTGGTTCAGTCATCATGGAGCTGATGTGAACCCCTTCCCTTTTGGGTTGCGCTTCCCTCGGAGAGTGCGCCACCTCTGGCAGGGCTGTGCCTGGCGCGGCCGCTGAAATGGCCGCTGAAATTTGGCTTATAACTTCTGAATTTTTGCTAATAACCTTCCCTCTTTTGGAAGAGCCCCATACAAACCCCACATAACCTACAATTATAGACCAATCAGAGCTTAGGATTCCCTTGTACCCACTCAACACTAAGGCCACAAGTCGTGATAATACGTAGCTTTAGCGTATATACCCCTATTTAAGAATAACACTCTAAATGGCAACACTTAAGGAGCTCGAGGTAGAGCCTTTATACTTAATTAATGTGGCATTTAAGAAAGCTAAGAGCTAGTAGAGTACGCTAGGCTTTAATTTATCTCAATTAACGTATTATTTAGGTCGTAGGACTAGTTAAATTAATATGTACTTTTACTATAAGTAGGGTAGGACCTAGGCTAATAAGGCTAATTCTATAAAGACCTATCTCTCTAACTTATAGAAGCTTAATTATAGATTTTAGGGTGTTATTTAATAAAGTAAAGCTAATAGAAACTTTTATATTAATTTTTTTAAGAAGACTTATAACTATAAACCTATTAATAAGCCTATAAGCTTAGTAGTAATTTAATGCTACTCTTACTAAACTTTTAACTTATAGCGCCTTTAATAAAAGGTAGAAGAACTTAGTAATATAGGAATATTAAGCTCTTATTTTATTATATCTAC